>JAQGAB010002017.1:0-13498 GCA_034696565.1 Isotomurus graminis
AGGAATATCTTCTCCGATATTCATATAAGCTTCATTAGCTTATGAAAAAGCCTTATTCCCAAAAATGGGACTTAACAATACCTACGTCTACTTTTAAAGAATCTCTATTAGTTTCATCTTACGTGGAATGATTAACTGACGTTAAGTGTCGTGATGGATTTTGTACGGATAAACACTTTCACTGAAGTGACAGATAATCAAAAACAGAGTGATGTTGGCGTCTCCGTCCAATGAGCAGGGGAGCCACCCCACGTCAATGAATTTATTAAATAATGTCCAAAATCATGAGAGCAGAATAAACATCAAATTCATGCTCACTTGTTTACCTTCGCATTTGGGTAGTTCCGCCTTCAATTGCTTAATGACTAGGTTAATATGACTAGTAGTAAAAAGCACAACTCCTCAAGCTATGTAGCTTATAATTATTGATTAATAAATTTTTATCGTGGAGACTTAATGAGAACTGATGTCATTCTTGGCAGTATGGCGCAATGTGGTTGTGTGGTATATTTTAACACTGCATTTCTATTGGTTTCATTCCTGCATTACATTTATGCTTAAGCTAAAGCACAGTTTTGATTTACTTGGATTTTCAATCATTTTGTCCAATCCAAAGAACTTTTATATATTTATAGAAATCTGAGAGTTAAAATATTTGTGTACACAGCATGATCATATATTATTATCCGTACTAATGTATAGTCTACGTATTAATTGGATTCTTAAGTGGTTTATGGGTACTGAAAATGATTAAATTGCTTTCTGGTGCTTTGTGTTAAACATTATACAATAGGGTTATATATATTTGTTGTTAACGGGATATTAATAATTATAAGAATAGGCACAACGATCATTCAGAATTTATAAATAGTTTGAAAGGAATCTTAAGTGAGCTTTAAAATCCTGAAGTACAAAAAACGTTGTTTCATTGGAGTTGCATTTATCCAACAGAAACAGAAATGTATTGTTTTTTGCTGTGCTTTCTGCATCTTGTAATATTTCATATTGTTACTGCACATCCGAAATCAATATCAGGTTTGTTGAATTATATTTATTTAGTTGTAATGAATCTGATTGAAAATATATTTACAAACGTTAGAACCTCCAGAAACAACAAGTGACGCATACACACTCAGGAATATTTGCTGTAGAGATGAACTTTCTGTGAGTGAAATGGAATGCAGAATATTTTTGAACTGCGTGAAGAACAGATTTGGTTTTATTATTATAAAACAATGCGAGTCTGCTGCAGAAGTGTTTGATGGGAAACAAAGGGTTTGTAGAACAATAAGTGAAGCTAATAATTCTACTCGTGGATACTGTCACTACAGTGGGGCAACGTGCTAGTCAATATAAATATTTGTAATTGTAATGGTAAAATTATTGACGAACATATAAATTCAAGTAGATGTGATCTGTGAGATGATTAAACAATATATTAACATTTTAGTACTGAAATCTTCAGTAATGATTGTGTAATATTTTGATTTCTGTAAACCTGTTAATAAAGTAACAAAATATCAATTACGTAACGGATTCACAATTATTTTAATTCTCTGTGCAATCTAATCCAACAAGAACTCAGAGTTCCTGTAATTGTAAGTATTAACATCACTTTACATGAGTGTCCTGTATAAGATAGTTATTATATAATGTTAATATACCTTGAAATGTAATCGAGCAACTCAATTCCCGCTGCTTTCAATTTGTAGGTTTTGACAATCTGAATCATGTCTTTAATATTGTCCTTTGAAAACAAGCGATGCAAGTTGAATTCACATGTTTCTTTTAATTCCGGGATATCGAACTGCAATGTGTGAAAGTTAGAATGAAAGTACAAAAAGGAACCTTGGTTATTTTAAATCTCACCTGTTCAGCTGCAACGATAAGCTCAGGAATAAACGTTATCCAACCCGAAGCTTTATCACTGGTCTCCCCTTCAAGATCTTTGAAGCTCCCACAGTACAAAAAATGCACAAATGTTGACATTGCTTCTACAGAAATATTTTTCACAACAATTTGACTCTCCCTTTTATTTTTCTTGTTGTCCGCAATCATCTTTAGAAACACAGGACTCACCTCTGTAATAAAGTGCATACTTTATTATTAATTGGATATATATAAACTTTAAAATGATATCCAAGTATTACAAACTAATTATTATTTACCAGAGAGTACTGCTCGGTGACAAAAGAAAGCTACCTCTTTGTTCTTATTCACCTTTAGTATTATATCTGCGGTGTTTTTGTCTCCCATAACACACTGCGGATTCTCCAAATACTTCATCGAAGAACACTTAATACCACCTTCGGGCAAAGTGACGACAGTATTTTGTTGGAGGTCGTAGAAGTGTATAGCTTTCAACTTAATTGTTAAGGATGTATCAGAGCCTGGAAAATACTCGTTCATAACTTTTTCGTCGAGAATGGAAAAAACCGACAAGATTTGAGGATTCCTTACATCTTCGGTTTTTGAATAACCTTCTGAAAAATTTTAACAAGTTATTTGACGCTCATGTGAGGTTTTCAATACTCTGTAGTTACCTTTGAAAACTCCTCCATCCTTATTGAGAAACGTGTAGGCAAAATTTACCCATACTCTCGGTAGAGTACAGTTCTTTGGGTCTGCGAGTTTCCAAGTGAATCCAAAATGTTGGGTATGAGGCTGTTCAAAATACTGAGTCCGGCGCAGTATGGCAATTGCAACCTCCAATTCAAGCAGTTTATCCCCTTTGCCCTGGAAGTTAATTTACTTAAATGAATTGAAAATGTATTTACTATATTTATTAGGAACAGTTAGGTTTGAATTACCTGTGGTGAAGAACCAACCGGATTGATGGGAAAGTGGCACATAGCTAGTGGTACATTGTCATCACCTTTTGGCCTATTAGCACTTTTTTGTACTATTTCAATCCGCTCTTTCAGCCTTTCCACTGTCCAGATCAACTCTACTTCTTCAGTTGGACAGGATGTGAATGCAGTACATTTCGACAGTTGTTGGGAATCTCCCATTGTAAATTCCGGATCAATCAAGAACCAACAAACTTTGATCTTGGAAGGGTTTAGTATGTGTGTAGATTGAGAGAGACATAACAGTGCAGCAGCTTTAATAGGAAAATTAGGACACGGAACTTGGGCATTATCCGTTTAACACTAAGGATTCTACAAGCAATGTATTGCTGGATTTCAATAGATTATTTTGCTAGCTGTAGCTCCTTTCATATTTCGATAAGGCTGTGACTCATTGTGAGATATAATGAACAATTTAATTTTAATATTACTTTGCATGTGAATCCTATGCATGTGAATCGTGAATTCTATGCATTTGAATTCTATACATGTGACTGATGCATGTGTGTCACACACATGCAAATATGTGCAAGTGCTGTACAATTAAAGAGGCTGAGGGTGACACGACTACAACGAATACGGATAATTGTTTCCACCGACACTTGTAGACAGCCGGTGCCGTCACGATCACCGACAGCCGATTTACATGGATGACGTAAAATACTTAATATTTTTGAATTGAGTAAAGGATAGGTTTGGTTTAAAAAATTTCAAACAATACAAGTCTAAATGAACAACTTCTTGGCTGGGAATGAAGGGATTGTATGACATTAAGTACAGCAACTAATTATACTCATGGATATTCTTTTGTATTTGAAGTGGGGCAACGTGATAAACAACTATTAATTCCTACTAATATTTGTAGCAGAAAGATTTTAAATAAATAATTATGAGTTAATTATTCAATTCTTTGTCTTTAAACCTAGAACGACTTAAACCTAGTTATAATTATAGCTTAATACATAAGATAATTTAAAGTAGAAATTCCGGAGACCTTCTTCGATTATCAGCAACCTTGCCAATGCTGAGAAGCACTTTATCAGTGTAAGGTTTGCCTACAAATGTAACTCCAAAGGGGATTCCGTCTGATCCAATGCCTACAGGGACGGTAAGGGACGGGTATCCTGCAATAGCAGCAGGTGAGGAAACAAGAGGAATGTCCAGATAAGGATCTGCAGGGCCTACTATAGCATCGAGATCATAGGTTTCAAAGATATGGTCCAGGAACTCTTTCGCTGCTTGCTGATTTCCCTCCCGAAATTCCAGGTATGTTGAGTTGTCTATTCCATCTGTTGTGTCTGCGAGCTCCAAAATGTCCTGAGGGAATTCATCCGTATGGTTGTGTTTCTTGTTGAACGCGATTATATCCGAGATGGACGACATTATTGGGTTCTGGAATGAAGCGAGGTATTTTTCCATGCCGTATTTGATCTCGTGAAGGTACATTGTGAACTCTGTAATGATTAATGAATATTTTACGGACACAGGATCTGGTAATTATTTTAACGTACCTGCGAGGTCACTGATTTTCTCTATAGACCCTGGAATGCTATGCACAGGGTCAATTAGGGACACAGTTTTTGAAAGATCTCCAAGGAATTCTTCGAGTGTGGCTCCTTGAAACTCAAGCAAAGGGTCTGAATAATTCCAGAAGATGTGGCGAACTACGCCAACCCTCAGTTTCTGTTTACAAAGTTGAGTTAATTTTATTGGTTTAGCTGGAGGGCAATGTAGTAAAGTGTGTACCAGGTTGGGATCGCAGGTTTTGTGGATATTAAGTGAGTTGCAATCTTTTTGTCCAGGAGTATGGAGATCGTATGCTTTGTTTCGTATAACATCTAAGGTTATGTGAGCGTCCAGTGCAGATCTTGACATGGGACCTACCTGGATTAATTAATCAGGTTGATTAGACAAATCTTAGAATGTACGTAGGACTACTCACAGTGTCTTGAGTGAAAGAAAGAGGAATGACTCCAAGGGTTGACACAATGTGTCTTGTGGGTTTGAGTCCAAACAGACTTTGCACACTGGAAGGAGCGGAAATGGATCCATCGGTTTCAGTCCCAATAGCCACAACTCCGAGATTAGCAGCTATGGCCACTGCAGCCCCACTGGAAGACGATGAGGGTCTCACAGTTCCGTTGTACGGACACATTGTTTGTCCACCAATGCCACTCCATCCATCTGGATTGTCTGTACCTCTGAAACTATTCAGGAAATCAGTGCAAAGGGAATAAATTAAGGAGAAACCTCTGGTCTTACTGTGCGAATTCCGAGAGATTAACTTTCCCTAGAATGATTGCTCCAGCCTTTCGCAGCTTCTTAACAACTGGAGCGTCGTGTTTAGGCTTAAGGCCGATGAGAGCATGAGACCCTCCAGTATTCTCCATCCCATCTCCAGTTCCAATGTTGTCCTTTAGAAGAACAGGGATTCCATGGAGTCCGGTGGTTTTATACCCGAATATTCTCGACATGTCAGCTTGATTGGCTTCTTTCAAAGCTCCTTTGCTGTTAACCTGGGTGATTGCACGGAGATATGGATTCATTTCTTCTATTCTGTGAATGTAACACGTAGTCAACTCGGTGGAAGTAAGGAGACCGCTTTGGAACAACCGTTGAGCTCGTGTAATGCTCATCTCCCGGATGTCTATGTTGTACATCCCACATTTACTCGTGGTTATGTCAATCTCCCTGAGGTTTGAAAAGTCTTGAGGGGGTGTGGCGAGACGGTATTCGTGGGATGGCTTGTCACTTAAGTGTCTAAAGTACGAAGAAGTGGAGACAGAGGAAGACAAGGCAGTTAAGGTACAGAGCAAGAATACCTTGAAGAACATTTTGAAGACTCAGGGAAGACTTTATGGAAATGAGTTGGAAGTTACTGCACGAGATCTACTTTAACTTTGAGACGAGACAAGTGTTTGTTGCCTTTAGGTTTTATCGTTCAACGTTGGCAAACAAGGAAATACCAACCAACACGACGTAGTGTTAATCTTGCAAGGAGAATTGAGGGTATGCAAGTATTTGTAATTATCATTCCTTTTTATCAACCATGAACTTGTTTTGAGTGTTAATTTTGTTTGGATAATGGAATGCTTAACTTAATATGGAGTTATATGCTTCAACAAGATTAGTAATACAAGAATTACATAATGCTGGAGACTTATAATAAAAGTATCACAAATATTCATTCAGAAGATTTGTTTTGTGTAGATCTTCTTCGTTGGAGTGTTCTTTCAGATAAAACAGATGCAGACTAAAAGAAATGAGATGATGTGGGGATTATAAAGGACTTTTAAAGTCCATTAATCTCTGTTGACTAATTGCCAAACATAAAATGTATTTTTACTTATCCGCTCAAAAATTGTAATTGGATTTTAATGAGTTCAAACTCAGTGCCGTCTTTAGAATGTTCTGTTTTCAAGAGTGTGTTATGTTTGTCCTGCTGATAATATAATTATGGAAGATAAGAGAGTAAGCATTTCCATCAATAAGATTAAGAAGTAATTTCGCAGAAAGGACTAATAGAGGTTAAGTTGTTCCTACTTGTTGTTGTGGGGCTGTAAGATTGTGTTTCGTTTGCTCGTGTTTCTTTATAGAGTTATGGATTGACGTGAAGTGAAGTTAAAGAAAAAGTAATTAAAGGGCATGTGTGGCAGTTCCTGGAACAGTCGACAGATGTGTAATTAAATTTATACTTCTTGTTGGCTTTTTAATTCAACGACACAATATAATATACACAGCAATTCGGATTCATTGAATGCGTAGTGCTTTGATTTAATCTAATCCAATAAAACCCCAGGATTATTGTAATATAATATTTGTAATCAGTCTTGATGAATTTATGAAAAGGTTTAGTTAAGTTGCGGCACATTTACTGCACTAGCATTAACGCTTAACCCAATAAACACCTGAAGATAACTTTCATGTTGAAGAGTTCTATAAATATTTCTGTGACTGCCAATGAGAGGGATGAAAGGCCATTGAGATACATGTGAATGCTTTAATTACGTTATACAAGTATGCAGCAAGAATTCGACGATGAATTTGTTATCAAATGATCCAAAAAAAAATTCCAATGAACTTGCTAGTCTCAGTATTAAAAGTCCTGTTAAGGATAAACCACCCCGAACATTGTGGAGAAGATTTGCCAGTAGAATACTCGTGGCTTAAAAGACATTGCATTTAATAAATTCGCCCCAATCAGGCTTTGTTAATTAAAATTACAACAATTACAAGGTAGTTTCTAAAATTAGTTCTTCAGATGCTTTGAATTCCTTATAAGTAGAATAGTGAGTCCCTTGTGAGCTTTCCTCTCTAGTGCAACCATAAATCCCGTATACCTTGCTTTGTCTGGATTTGGCCCCTTTCCTTTGTATTATTCCTCAAGAAATTCAATAAGCTTAACCCAAAGGATATTTTGACCGAATGCTCCATTTACATGAGCAGCGATGCCTTCATCTGTCACATGACGTCACAAGGTAATACGCAAATAGTGTCAATTACAGCATTTACAAAGAATATTATTACCCTACAAGTTGTTATTAAAATACTTTGTGTATAAGATACTTAAACAGTTGTGCAGCTTGGCTAGTTTCCTGTCTGTTTAGAATATAAACACATGTTAGTCCCAAAACACCCTTCAGGCCTTTGTAACTTGGGGTCTGGCTAGTAACAAACCAACAGTATTATCAAAACTTGCCCTAATGTACTTTAGAACGGTTGACTTGCCAAATGGAAAAATCCTGCAAGAACATAAGCCAACATGAGCCTTAATTACCGGAAGAGCTTTCACTCGCTTAGCAAAATACAAATCCGTTTTATTTCCACTCGCTGACTTGGTCAATTCCACACGAAGGCGATTAGAATGCCGCTGAATATTATCGACCTGAGGAAGTGTGAGGTACACTAATAAATATACAATACAACTAACAGATGGGATCATGATCATATCATATAACGTAAGAATGGAAACAAGTGATACATTCTGAAAGTCACGAAATTAAAGAGAGCTAACACTGCCGCTCCAAGTCCCAATGACACCGCTCCTAGCGTCTCTTGGAGCTTTAACAACCTAAAGAGTATTTGTAACTGAATATACAGAGAAACCACTAATAGTGACCTCTTGTCTGATCTCTGTTTAATCTTCAGTGCTTCCAAATTCATACAGTTAAAAACAGAATTTAAGCTTTAAGAAACTTTGAACAGTAAGCTAGAATGTTATAGAACAAATTTTAAAGAATTACAACTTTACAACAAACGTCTTGTGAATTGGTTAGCGGTGTTAGCTGTTAACACAGAAGGATTTAAGAATGTTCTGGAGTTAACACAAATAAAAGCACAAGTCCAACTACAAAAGGGAATTATGTATTTATTCCTTTAAATATTCGAATGTTTAAACCAAGTTCCCAATTATTAGTTAGCATAAAACAAATGAGAATAAGCAATACAAAACTAAAAGAACTGTTTGTTCCGAATAATTCTAAATTGGTTTGCAAGAATTCATGACTTAATTACTAAAGTTTTATTTAAACCAACCCAAATTTAGGGTTTGATAATTTCAAATATTGTCTAGTTTGATGAATATTTGAATAAGAATAAGAAAACATGCTAAGCTATGGAAGAATAAAAATTGAGAGCTTGAATAATTCGTTTTAATATCATTTAACCACGCCCACCGAAGGAGTTTAATAAAGGTCACCATAATGACGTTTTTATTTGTTGTTTGTGTGCATGTGGGGCATTAGGGATTATCGCTGGGACTATTTAAACGATGATGGTATTTTACACAGCAATTCTAATGATATGATGATTAGCATTTGTGAAGAGTATTTTACCTTTGCCTTATTTAACAATAGCTGAGGTTGACGAGTTGTTTGTTTTATGTGAACATAATTAGCTTCGTTCCACAAATAATAATAATCATATTAAAGATCCACTTAAGGTCTTGCTATTAACAAACCAACAGTATAATCAAAACTAGCTCCAATGTACGTTACAACTGTTGACTTGTCAACTGAAAAAATCCCGAAAGAACCTACGCCAAAAGTAATCTTAATAGCCGGAAGAGCTTTCATTCGCTTAGTAAAATACAAATCCGCTTTACTTCTACTAGCTGACTTGGTCAATTCCCCACGAAGGCTATAAGCATAACGTTGAACATTTCCGGCCTGAGAGAGGGTCAGGTACGCTATGAAATATACAATACAACTTCCAGATGGGAAAACCATATAAAACAAGAATGGAAACGCGTGATACATTCTTAAAGCCACGTAATTAAACATGGTCAATATTAAAAATGCACCTCCCATCATCACCGTTCCTAATGTCTCTAGGAGATTTAATAACCTAAAGAGTATTTGAAATTGAGCATACTGAGACACAAGAGACTTTAAGCCGTTCTTATTCCGACCCTTAATCTTCAGTGCTTCCAAATTCTTGCACTTAAAAATCGAATTCAAGTTTACAACTAAAATTATCATGGGAAACATGTACACGATTAGAACCCTGAATACCCCGAATGTAGATATGATTGTAATGTACACCCGTGCAATCTGAAGTATTATTTCCAATAGACTATCTTCCTCTGAACCTACAACTATTGCAATTACCAAATGATACGCGTCAAGTTTCTTCACAATGAAATAAATAACCATGATAAATGGGTAAATGGTGCAAAGAACTGAAGTGACGGCGAGGAACGGTCCAACAACGTTTGTGTCTGAAATTAGTATTCCAGGTTATACATTAGAATTAAAATATACTCGAGATAACTAACCGTTGAGTGAAGAAGAAGAGTACTGAAGATTCATATTCCGAGTCATGTTCCATATAATGACGTAATCGTCCCCGTAGAAAGCAGAACATATTTCCGCTGCCAGCCATAGGATTAGAAAATTTAGAAACACTATTTGGAAAAAGATAAACTGAAAGGTCAAGTTAGCTGGAATGACTATTTCTCTCACAAGAATAAACAGAATGAGAGTGTTGCAAACTATTGTTGCTGTAAATGTATGGAAAGTCCAGATAAGCAGGTCTTTTGGTGATGAAATATATTTTAGTTGTTGAGATTCTACGTTCCAATGAATGCGAGTTTTTTCAAAACGCTGAAAGAAGAAGGCGTAAATGTCCAAGAAAAGTAATGACGAGTACGACGGCCAGTGTAGTTTAATCATTTTTTGGAAGTAACGTTTAACAGATTCAAGCAAAACTGTATAAGAATTACAAACTCCTTTGGAATTGGTGAGTGTTAACTGTTAGTAGGCAAATGTTCTGACATAAACTTAAAGTTAAAATTCAAATTACTGAAAGTTAGTATTGATTATATTTTTTAATCATACTGTAAAGGATAAAACCAAATCAAGTTCAAAAGTAATCTAGAGCTGTTGTGCCACATAATTTTAATATTCTAAATTGCATTTCTGTACAAGACTTCGTAAAATATTGAATCACTATTTTCTACAAATGAAAAATGGAGAGTTCGATGAATATTTAAGCAATAAGGAAATTGCCCTGCTGAAATAAAACTAAAGTTTAAGTAACCCATTTTCATTTAACTACGTCCATTGGAGGAGAGCCTTGTAAAGGTTTGGTAAGTTATAAACTTACAGGCATTGTACGCCTTGAATATTATCGTTGGGACTACTTAACCAATGCAATTTGAAAGAGCAATCAAGGATAAGATAATTACCACACACACTCGGAGTTTACAGGTGTTATGTATTGCAATAAATATTTAGGATTCTCTACTTTTGTGTGATACTCAAGAAACAATCGCCTAAAAGGACATTTCAGACTTGTCACAGTTGAGTACTCGTAGAAATCATTTTGGCTACTGAAACACAGGGTTGAGCAGTATAGTCACCGTTTAGAACCATCTGTGAGATAAAATTACATGGAACGTATGAGTCGTGTGGAAGTCATTATTACTTGGGGGATTCAGGTGGTGTGCTACCTTGTCTGAGTCTGCTGAGATCAGTAGGAGATTTGCTGGATATTCGTTCCCAAAGGAAGCTGGGGATTGAAGGATCGTTTTGAAGGTCATACGAAAGATGCAAGTTGATTTTCCGAGTAAAATGAATCTGCAGAGCATTGCATTCAACCTCGCTAGAAGAAACTAATTAATCTCACATATGTCCATTAATCTCATACAACTCGGTCTTAGTTTTCAATGCGACTCGGGTTTATTACTCGTTAGAATTGGTAGTTACACTTAATGACACATTACTAAATTATTAATGCGATGCACAGGACACGATAAGTGCTTAACGATTTCTAATTAGTCATTTTTATAGAAAGAGACATTGGTTAGGTGAATGTAGAAAGTCACGAGAGGGAATTAAAGAAGGTTAACGATTAAATTGTAATCCCAACAACCCTTCAGCTTCAAACGCTACGTGTGATAGTCTCCAGCACCTTCTTCACCATTTCTACTTTCAGCCTCCTTCTTTCCTTTGCATTTCTTCCTGCTCCCGTTTATCACTGGCATCGGAATACTACTCGTTGATCCCAAACGCTCCAGTCTCTTTAGTATAACGTTCTCCTTTCCTCCATCCGAGTTCAAGTAGTTCTCCAACATCTACACACATCGACATGTTAATTATCACTTAAACATACTTAAACTACTTTTACTTAATCTTCCATTAATCACACCTGGAGATCAATATTCTTCTGCATAAGAACTTCCCTATTCTCAGGACACCCGTGAGTTGCTGCAAGCAGTGTTGGAAATAGATTCCCTTGGTACAGTTTCTCCGTAAAGTATTCACTAGGCAAGTCACAAAGTAACTGGAGGACTGTAGGAGTTTGGCCGGATTGAATTGTCGACTACACAACAAACCAACACATTAAGTCATCCACAAAAGTACTCTTCAGACAGAATCTCACCTGGTTGTGTTTATTCCCAACAGTAAAATTTCCTATTGCGATGACCAGCTCTGTGAGAAGCCGTCTCATTCCATATTGATTTCGATAAGGCACCACTAACCACAACAACTGACTGGCAATGTGTCTGAATTGGAGTGAAAGAGTTTCCGAGCCCAACACATTCTGTAGAGCTATCAGATCCAGACGAGCCATGGCGTTTATCAGGCACAAAGTTGACTTTATAACTTCCGCTGTGTTTATTCCTGGAGGCGGTGGGGTTGTTGCATTATTCCCAGAGGACTTTCCATTCTGAGCAGCACCACTCCGGTTTGAAGAGATGTGTCCCAGTCTGGATCTGGACGGAGCTCCTTGGTGAAGCAACAGAGAGTATGACATTGAAACTGCGCCTGCGAGTTCGGAAGATTCCAGCGCTGCAAGAAGTTGTGTTGAGTCGGTTTCCTTCTTTTCTATTATGCAGCCTCTTGCGTCTTCTCCCCAACTGAATATATTAAATCACATTTAGTAAACCTTCTTTGTGCTTTGTTTAAGGGTTGCTTACCATAATTGTAAGATGTAAACTAGTAAAGTTAGAAAGTCCAGGAAGATTTGAAGCATCCCTGCAACTCCTGGACAATCATCTACGGGTCCTCGGACTCCTCCGCAGTACACAGTTATTCTGTCGATAACTCCTGAGGTCACGAGGTACCTGGAATATCCACAATTAATCACTCTTTACTATGTCCTCATTAAGTTGAGTGCATCATCAACTCATACCCAATGATATCATGCGTTCTTCTTTTGATATCTTCCAGTTCACCTTCCTTGAGTTGCGCTGATATACTTAAAACTCCACTGAATGGGTTAGGAACGTATTCCAATAACTGGAACAGAAGTCTCATGAGAGATTCAATTAAAGGGTCTGTAGGTAACGCTTCGCCTCCTCCGCTTGGAGAATTACACAGCCATCGATTGTCATCAGGAATGAGACTCTGAACACATTCAATTATCACACACGCTCAGGTACAATCCACTTCATGTTTTGTATAATAAATCACTTACATTCCATCGTTCAGCACAGATATTCATAATCGTACAAATCCCAGATCCTCTCACAATGTACAACCCATTAGTCAAGCTCTTCGTTACGAATCCATGAATCATGTCGCACGCGTTGATTTTGGATCTGCAATTAGATTAAAGTGTTTTATAATAAGCCATTAATTCAAATTGCAAAGTATCAATTACTTTAAAGGAAGATCACTAGCTTGACACTGAATCACTTTAAGCGCCACACCCAACGCATTCCACCCCATCACATTGTCTTGGATAAAATCATTCTTTACTGAAGCTTTCCGTATGTCTACCATCAGTCTGTCCATCTGAGTTGCTCCTACACTTGTTCCTTTGTTGTTATTAAAGGTTCCAACAAGTCTCTCCAACTCCAGAATGTTTTTCCTTATCTTTGACTTGAGGTTTGGATCCCCCCACTGCTTTCTACTGGACAAACGGCTCTCCTCCGCCTTCTCAAATGCTTTGCCAGCGTCCATCAGCTTTTGGAAAAGTTTCTTTACATGTTTCTTCATTGATTTAAACCGGTTCTTGTCTTGGTGGATGATACTCGGGTCTATTTTATCCGCTGACACGTCTGTTATGTACTTCAGTCCGAATCCTTCGCTCAGTGATGATTCATTCAACGATGAACAAGTTGAAGATATTGAAGATGTCTTGTCAGCTTTCTTCACAGCGTCTAAATGCGCTCGGCCACGAATGTGTTGCATTTCATGAAT
>JAQGAB010002018.1:0-13495 GCA_034696565.1 Isotomurus graminis
CGACATCATTGGATCAGCACCTGGTTTCATCTAAGCCAACAATTCATACACCGTCAAACATGCAATTCGCACATACATACAAGTACAATTATTGTTTAATATTCTTACCTGACGCTGAAGGAGGGCATGCAATTGTTCAACCATATTGGGGTCTCGTTCACCAATTCCTCCTGACTTCGCCATTGTCATTAGGAGTTGGGCCTGCATTTGTTCAGGAGTCAATGGTGCGTTCGGGGTGTGTCGTCCTTGTGTCTGGGTTGGCTGCGGCGGACCTTGGGGAATAGTATGATGTCCTCCCTGCCATGCAGACCCTACGACGTCGTCCTTAGGAATAGAGTTTTGGCCCAAGCTGTAAACGTTCACGTTGAATTTTTAATTAAATTATACTTTTCGAAATCTAAAAATTAGCTATAAACGCATTACTTCATCATAAACTGAGCCTGCTGCTGTTCTCTTATAATATTTTGTTGCTGAAGCAGTTGTTGCTGTCTCAGTTGAGCTTGGATTTGGATGCTATCTCCACGAGGAAAGTCTAAGGCACTTGTACTGGGCTCCTAAAAATTATTGTAGATTTTATGTATGTAATATGAATACAGTAAATCGGTGTCAGATCAAACATAATGTATGACTGAATACTCACGTTTAGAGGAAGAGGGACAGGTGAGTCTGGATGCGAAATAAATGGGTTTCGTCCGTAAAGTTTTCCCATTTCAGCAAGTGTGATAAACAACTTGTCGCAATCTCTGCGAAGTAACAATTTTCCGGAGAAATACCCTTGAGAATACCACTGGTTCATTTCCAGAGTATTAAATGGCCCTTGAACACTTCCTTGGGGATCACGATAATACCAAACCTCGGTTACAGGGGGAGCCGGAGACACTACAGGAGGATTGACTGTAGTAGGGTTGACTACTGGAACTGTTGAGGCTGATACTGGAAGGTTGCTTGCTGACACTGAACCGGGAGTGTTTCCACCACCTCTAGACAAGTCATTCAGACTTAAACCAGCTACATTGTTAGGTAGTGTAGCTCCTGCTTGATGCATTGGATGGTGAGAAGGAATGGCACCACTCGGCATTCGTATTCCCCCACTTGGGCCACCAGTTCCAGCACCTCCGACAAGTCTTGAGTTAGCCACCCCTTCTTCTTCAATCAGTTTGCTCACCAGATTGAAAGCCTCTTCTGTCATGCTGCAAAAATTAATTAAGCCACGAATGAAGAAGTGCACCAATGCGAGGGATTCTAGTGGGATACTGATAAAGTAAGAAAATTCATAATTTCTAGCTCATACAGTTCCGGGTAAAATTTGCGGATAAAATTAGCTAAAATTTTGTTTTTTCGACTTGACATATTGTGCCAATAGTAAAATATACTGATCATCATTTTCTGCAGCAGTACAGGACAAAACGTAGAACCCAATAATTCTGCACTCTTGCATGCAGCATATTCGACAACAGTAACTTTCAGGGGAAATCTGGTAGAAGTCAAAACCTACGTAATGAACGTTTCCAACTCAACGTTGGCACTAAAAGAAGTGGAGCCTTCATTAACTGACTGCGGAACAAGAGAATGAAGAATCTTACCTTCTAAATGGATCTTCATCACTATGCCGGTTCATCATCACGTTTCCGATTGAACTATTAGAATCATTAGTACTTATAATACTATTAGAAGCTCTCATATCCATCCTTGACTGTTGGTGGTGGTGGTGGAAGGAAGAGATATTCCTCTCCTCAGAAGATTGAGACTGTTGCTGCAAAGACATCTGTTGAATGGATCGGTTGTCCATAGTTGACATTGTCATCTGCTGCTGTTGAACAGAATTCATTTTGAGTTGATGCTGCTGAAGTTTAAGTTGCTCCTGGTGGTGTTGTTGCAACTGACTCTCATATTGCAACGGGCCACCTATTGGTCCCAGAAGACCGTGCTGCATTTGATGTTGTCTAGCCGCATCTGATAATCCATCTTCTGCCATCTTATCTTGCTTAATACTATTAACTGAGTGCTGTTGCTGCATGGAAGAGGTAGAATGATTTTCTGAACGCTGTTGCTGCTCCACCCCTGACGAGTCATTCTGCAAAGGATCTTCCGGCTCCTCTCGAACTGAAGCTGGAATCACAGGTTTACTCATACTACTATCGCTTCTATCCGGGGTCCTCTTTTGTACTACAACGGGAATAATTAAATTTTAATAAGCGAAATGATTTTAAACTCACCGCTTTTAGCGTTTAGGTAAACGAAAATCAGACATTTAGAAAGTACTGAAAACAGACTGATTCACATTTTGTAATACGTACCTCTATCATTCTGAGATCCTGATAAAGGCTCGGGCTCTAAAACTCTTGACGACTTTCCAATATTATTTTGATCACTTTCGTACTTTCTTTCCGAGTCTTTGTTACTATGTCGTATGCGATCCTCTCCATGAAACGCGCCACTTGAGTCGAACGTTCCACTTTCTTCCGAAGGATTGTCTCGTGCCCTAAAACCAAATGTTATTATTACGAATCAGTAATTAACTTTAAAGTCAATACAGTATGCACTTTCAGTGTGGTGTCCAGTAGTAGTACGATGTACGAAACTAGTAACGAAACAGGTATTTAACGTACCATTCGGGTATGTTGTCATGATTATCATTATCTTCACTCCAACTTCGGTTGAGTCGTCTCGATGAACCAGGACCTCGAAGTCCATCTTCCGCTTCCTCATCCCCCCTTCTCCATCTGGGCTTTCTCCACCCATCATCATTTTCATCATGACGCCTTCCCCCAAAGGACTCTCGACTCCTCCAACTACCCCCTCCTCTTGTACTTTCCTCAACACCCGGTGGACCTCCAACGCCGATTCCCACACCTGCAGTGGTTACTCCATTCCTTTCGCTCCATGGAAGTCTTTCATGGTTGCTTTGGGATCGTTCAAATGTCCGTGGTCTTGGAGGTCCAGTTCCAGCTCTTTCGTCTTCCTGATCGTGAGGAGACCGCCCATAATAGCCACCTCTTCCTCTCCCACGACCCCTCTCTATCCCGCCTCCACCTCGACCCCCTCGAATTGCAAAGCCTCGGCCTACAGGAGCTCCACCAGTACCTCCTCCTTGTCGAGAAGACTCAGGTTGAGGACTATGCCAGATCCGCTGCATTAAAATACGACAGGTTAAAATACCGTTAAATGTATTATCAAGTAACAATTCAATTACAATTTCATCTTCTGATGGTTGCGAAAAAGCCAGAGGAGGTTGCATCTTGTCGATAACCAAAGTTCCGAAATTCAACAGAAACGACGGGGCGTCTAGATTTTTGTCGTAAAGTGCTAACATTTCCTCTCGACTGTACCGATGCTCTGAAGGTTTAAATCGCAAAGCCAAGGTCGACGCAGCTGAAGCTGATGACACTCCCGGTGGAGTACCTCCTTTACCAACAGCACCGTCTCGTCCTGATGACTGGTACGACTGCTGTTGATGGTGATGGTAGTTGGACGAAGAGAAATGTGATGAAGAAGCTGAAGTCGGGTAATCTTTATTGTTCGAAAATCCACTTCTTGCGCTGTCCCCAGTCCCTCCCCAGCCAGAAAATCCAAATCCTCTAGGCGGACCTCCTCCTCCTCCTCCGCCACCAGTTACAGACTCTCCTCCACCTCCAGGACTCGTACTATTCCCTCCCGTTGTCTCAGATGATGACAAAGCTCTGAGCCAATCCGGACCAAATTTCAACGAGGCCTCCCCAATCTTCGGCTGCATTGGCATTGGTGACATATTATTGTTACTACTGCAAACAAATCAACATTCAATATTAGGTTAGGCTCGATTCATTCCTTCACATTCACGCTCTCATATCCCTTGATCACAACTAAATACTTGTCTTATGTCTACTTCTATTTGTCTCGCTCTCTTAAAAGGACATATCACCCAACACTCTCGTATCTTACACAGACAAACACGGTACATTAATACTCTGCCTCTCATCAGAATCATCCGAGAGAGTATTTGCTCAGCAAATAAAATGTCACAGCTTAACAACTTTCAAGGAAGTCTTGTAGCTTGTAGGTTCAGCAAATACTCACCTACTACTACCATACTAACAATGATACTATTCAAATGCCCAACGTGCAAGTTTCTCTCATTCTCTGCCGGAAAAACTTTGACTATAGTATTTATTTGTATTTTCTTGCATGAATAGACGAGTACACTACCGCCCCAACAACCAAAGCCGAGACCTAACATATCTACTAAATACTAACTACCAACTTGTAGTATTTTTAGACTACCTTGGAACTACATATACTCCACATGAAAAAAAATCATCTCGGTGATTCAACGACTATGGTATGCTTAATGAAATCGAAAGTGATACTCCGTGCCTTGTGAAACCGAACAGCACACGAACCATTCACACGACACTTTGTAACTTGGTTTACACTCAAATCTCAAATGACGGGAATCATTGCAGCAAGCGCCAATAAAAAACAAGTCCCTCAAAAAACGAGACTCAACTCTTTGAGACGAGGCTTAATTACTCAAACAATAGACAACTACCAAAATATTATTATCTACACTTCTCCTGGTTGTCCCACTTCTAAATGAATGAATCTCCTATGCAAATCCACTCCTCAGACTTAATTTACGATTCCACTATTTGCAAATCTATAAAACTTGCCTCTGACCCTGGCAAACCTGAAAACGGCATTGCATTCAATAAGTCAATATTGAATGAAAAATCACCGCACCCAACAAGTGAATGACACCACACTTTGAAATAATACGTGGCTAATGGCTCCTCAATATATCAACAAAAACTCGTGCAGACTTAATTACGCACCTAACTTGTATTCGTTTGTAATACACTCCACATTTTTGTTAAAAAATTTCCACTTCAAATATTCAATTTATATGATGCAACTTACTCCACTCTTTAAACCATTAAATTAAGGTGCACACTGATGTTTCTTCTTAAGTATATGTGTATTACTCCAATTAAACGAAAAAACTAGGAGCTAGAATAGCTACTACTTAATTCTTCAACTAAAAATCATTGAGCATGCACAATGCACAATAATCACCACCATATAAACTGCATATATACAACTTATTAATAACAAAACACGTACACCCCATGCATGTACTTAAACTTTAAACAACTTGACACACCACACCATCACTTTAAAATTGGAATGGTACAACAAGACCGTGCAAATCACATATGGAGAATTTGGCACTAATTGCATTGCTGCAACCTAAATGATGAAAGGAGCAACGAGACTCTCACACAACAACCATTTACCTTTTCGATGGCATTCTATGGTGAAAAGATGAACCTGAGTACCCACCACCCTTTCACAGAGATTCTCACAGACTTCACCTTTTAAAGTCCTCCGACTTAAACTGTGTTATAATCGCCGTCCGATATCCGTATAAGGAATGATGAGCGAGTATACCGCGAGTCACCACACACACAAACACTTTTAGTGTTCTTAACACAGGCGATTTTAATCGCAGTATATTTGTTTACTCTGTATCGCAGTCCGAACTGATTCTCCCTCAACCTTATAGAAGGGTTCCGTGGATTTGCACAACACCTGACGTTCCTCAATATTGTCCGCGCACAACAATGTGTAAATGTAACAATGTAGCAGTACTTTAGAGTGAGTTTCAAATGGAATTCTTGTTAAAAACAACAAGCGAGCGAGTTGAATGTGATGAGAAGAGCAGCAGCACAGCAATAAAGTGTGTTGGTTGGTGGTGGTGGTAGTGGTGGAGTAAAAAGTAGAAGACAACGTGAATGAATTTATTTTGTAGAGACCAGTCAGTGTGGTCGCTTCCGTGCCTAGAGGACACAACACAAATGCAACAGCACCAACTCCGATTACCAGGTGGAGCACACGTCCACTCCCTCCGTCTGCAACAAAGTAACAACACACGGGTTCACTTGAGATCTACACTATCGTTCTATCTTGTACTTTCCATATTATATTATTCTACTTCTACAGTAGCTTTTGTTCAGATCCTTGTCTGGAGTATATATAGTGTTGTATCCGGGTGCCTTCGTAGTTCCTGGAGTACCTAGAGATTGTCAGTGGGCAGACTCCAGGTAGACGCTCAAGGTTCTAGCTCCTCATTACGAGAAACCGTGAGACACGCGTGACGCGTAGCTACATGATATAAAAATTGATTAATTCATCCGAGTAACTGGCATTTATTTGGTGCTTCTGATCTTAATGAACTCCAAGAATGTGGTGTGGTTAATAAAGCTGGGATTTCTTTAAAAGGCAGAGTTGGTTTTGGGATCTGTGGGATACGAAGGGGTCTTGACGAGGGTTTATTTCTAACGAGGAGGGAGCTGGAGATTTCCGGATGAGGAACGAGGCAGACGGTGGCGAGACAGCAGACGTGCGTGTGTGCAGTCAATGAAGTCATCGAGTTGTAAGAGCGGGAAATCGCCCGGGACTGAAACTTACACATTGACATTCGACTGTTTGGAACGTTGTTTTCGACTGTAGTAAACATAGCAGAGCATTTGTCGACTTTTCTTCAAATCTTTCAAAATGCCGACATGGGCCCAGATCTCCAGTCAACTGCGGACTACTAACAATCCCGTGGTATTCTTTGACATTAGCATTGGAACGATGGTGAGTTGTTTGGTGGATGAATAAAATATTTATATTATTAAAAGCAAATACCTCATATTAATAATTTATTTACAGGAAGTAGGACGAATGATTTTCGAACTTTTTGCCGATGTAGCACCCCAGACTGCGGAAAACTTCAGACAGTTCTGCGTCGGGGAGATGAAGAATAAGGAAGGACTCCCGGTAGGGTACAAAGGAGCAGTATTCCACAGAGTCATCAAAGGTTTGTATTATGATGATTTAATGGTTCTTGTTAATAATGCTCCTAGAATCATGAATTTTAGTATTATTTATTACTCTTTACAGATTTCATGTGTCAAGGAGGAGATTTTATAAACGCCGATGGAACTGGGTCTATGAGTGTTTATGGAGCTACGTTTGACGATGAGAATTTCACACTCAGCCATGATGGACCTGGGTTGCTGAGTATGGCCAATTCTGGTATGTTTAATTATAGTTATTTGTGAACGGAGATGGAATTAAAAGTGTAATATGTGTTAATATAAATGTTAATATTTTAGGCCCAAATACTAACGGGTGTCAATTTTTCATCACTTGTGCGAGTGCAGATTTCTTGTGAGTAGGCATACCTGATTTATTGAAACGCTTGTAGTGGAATGTTCAATTTACGGCTGTCTCTTATAATTTCAGGAACGGCAAACATTGTGTCTTTGGAAAAGTCATTGATGGATTATTAGTTCTGAGAAAAATTGAAAACGTCCCTGTGGGTGCGAATCACAGACCAAAAATTAACGTTTCCATTACTAATTGCGGACAACTTTAGGCACAGGATTGTTTTTGTGACTGATAAATATACATATTGTCGTGCCCAATAATAAACTGTAAGTTGGTTTTTATTTTGATACAGAGATTTTTAAACTTGAATTACCAGATTGTATTCGGCTAGTAAAGTTTAATACGTAGATACTCGTAGTACCAATGGTTCCGTCATTCCTTCCACAAAACACATGGCGTAGGCATCTCTGATGTGGTGTTCGAAATCAGTTTTGAGATTAACTGTGAAAGTGCAGTCTTGTGATCCCTTGGGAGGAATTAATCCGGATGGGGGGTCAAATTGTATGTCAAGGAGCTCAGACTGTCTTCCTACTAGACAAGATTGCCAGGCGAATGGAACAGGGTATCCGGTAGGATTTGTGAGAGTAACAGGGCTATCAATTTGTTTCTCCATGTACAGTAAGTCTCTTGAAATTAAGACAATGCAGTCCTCAAGAATTATGAATGGCGATTGAACTTCCGCACAAATGGGAATATATACTGCACTGTCAGGGATTCCCTCGACCATTATAGTAACCGAAGCTGCAATTTGTCCCTTGACCTGCAATACACCACAAGGTTAATTTTAAGTTAAGAATTAAACATGCATACATGCAATTAAGTACCTCGCCTGACAAGTAGATATTAACTCCCATTGTTTCCTCAGGTTTTAGCACTCCCCAAGTTGGCCATATGCGTAGAAGCTTTTGTTCACAAACAGTTTTGTTGAAGGGTGACAAGTTGGTACTGGATTCGTCCATTAATCCTTCTTGATTTACACAAGCTACCCACTTAGCAGTACGATTGCTGCAAACACGATAAAATGTAAAACATAAATGTATGAAATATATCTTGCAGAACTTACTGAATGTTTGTAATTGATATAGTTTGCATTGTTTCTGTCGAAACTTTGATAACTCCGAAGTTAACCACAGGCGTGTCAGTTGTAATGTAAGGTCCAGTTGTCTCAATAGAGCAAGCAATAGAACAGGGAGCCGCAGTCTTCAGTTTTCCTATCTTCATAGTACCAGTGATAGGTTGGAAGCATTTTCCATGTCGTTCATACAACACGGTTAGTTTAAATGTTGATCGCTGATTTGGCTTCAAACATAATGCCATCGGTTCTACAAGAACAGTCGCAGCGTGGTCAACCACTTGATTCAACGCAATTTCCACATCAAAGAGGGACTTGTTATGGACTACCAGATTCCTGAGAAACGTTAAATACGAAATGTTTAATTTATGGTACATCATGCACTTGATATTTGAATCTATTGTCACCACGTACTTTAGTACAGTAGTCTTTACCAAACCCGTAGCGATTATGAATGGCGGGTGAAACTCAATCTGAAGAGGAACCGATCTGAGCCAAACCTCAATTTCTGCTATCGGTTTCAAGGCTGCTTGGTCATCAAGCCATTTGTATGTCTCAGGAACTGTAATTCCGAAAAAGATTACTTCAAATAACCAAACTTGTTTAATATAATACGAGTCAACATACGTTTCTTAAATTTGCAAAGATGTTCAAATTCAGATGGAGCGTAGTCCTCGCCTTCTTCATCTTCCTCCATATCCATTTCAAATTCTCCAGGATATTCAGGATATTGCATCATACTATAACGAACATCATCTTCTCCCCCATCCCCAGTGGTAAACGTGTGGTCTGTTGTATATCCTCCTGATAATCCTGAACTCATTCGTCGGTGTCCATCTCCTCCAGGGTCTGAATCAGCAGCATTGTACATTCGATTTAGTGTTCCGTGGTCATGCAAATTACTTTCTCTCATATGCAACCCTGCTTCAGCATCTCCATATCCGGATCTGTTCGAAAGTCGGGCATCATTAGCAGTACTTCTCTGATAACTTCCGTGATGATGACGATGGCTTCCGCTGCTATGTTTACGGTGGTGGTGATCCGAATCAGGAATTTCAACACGCTCAATAGCATCATGACCATAATTCCCATGTTTTACAATGAATACTGCAGGATCATCTGGGATCACGGCGTCACTTTGCCTATAGGCCAATGAATCTGCCTCATTCACTCGCAAAAGATCATCAGATGAAGCTGATTGCTTCGCTCTTTCAGGATGTAGGAATTCCATGAGAAGTGAATCCGATGGAGGAAGCTCCTCCTCGCCAACCCACTCGTTTAATCGAAGTACTGGAACCTTCAGGCTAACTTTATGTTCATCTAACGCTTCTGGATTTTGTAGAGTTCTGCGAACTCTCGACCTCTTCTTCTTCTTTTCTGCCTTAGACATCTGCGTTGGTGGTGAATTAGAGTGAGATACATGTTCCTGCTGAGGCATAGTCGCTTGAAGATCGTCTAAATGGATTGGTACATCGTTGATATGTAGTTCCTCCAGTGACTTCAAAAACGGGTTGATCACAGTCAAAGACTCTTCATCAACTTGTTCAGCAAACAAACTAAAGCATACAGCGTTTCATGCAAGTTGTGTCAGCGTCAGCAGTGATAAACTTGTAATTAGCTGTAGACAAAAGTACCTCACAATGCAGCAGTAGTAACCCGGCTGTTGTGGAGAGACCGCAGAAAGCTCAAAGTTAACATTCTCCTTCGGCTTCAAGACACCTTGCGAAGGGTGAATCTTTACATCTACGCGATCATCTGCAACGACATTTCCATCGTCCCACGTGTTAATGTAGTCCACCCATTCACTAGGTTGCGAAGACTCTTCGTAAAACTGCTGAAACGCTTGGTGACTATGAAGGCTCCGTTCATCAACGGCAAGTGGTCTAACAGCCCAGAAAAAGTAGAGGGGAATGCAACTGCACCGGAAAGTCATTTAGAAACATTTCATCATTGCACAATTCAATAATGTTTAATACGTTCAACTGGGCTTACCTTCTATTCAGCATTTTATAATTTCTGGTTCCTCTTTCCCCTCCCGTCAAATCACCCAAGTCTAACGAATACTGACAATTGATAGCATCCGATGGAAGATCTGCAGGAGGCCCACTCCAGTATGGAAATGCCTACCCAGGTGTACAGGAGGTTAATAACGTTAGCCAGGTACACTTTCGAATTATTCCCACTTCTTTGTTACCTGCAATTCTACAAGTCTCCGTGATTTAATATCGATTCCAAATCCTTTCATAGCAATCCACCGAACCTCTCCATTGTCACACAGTATTGCTAACTTCTCATATTGCAGTCCAGCAGTTTTGGGAAAGTATTTAACTTTGATATTGATTTTCTGATTTCTTTCCAGTTTGAAACAGACGGGTGAGAATCTGAACGGGCTTCTTAATCCCTTCTTCCCTTTTATCTTCTTTTTACTTGACGCTCGGAAGCCATATGGCGAAATGCTCCTCTGTGAATGCCGAAGATGAGCTTCAGCACGAGCTTTTATCACAGCCAGCGATTTCTGATACTCCTTTTGGAATGCAACATACTGAAAAAATAATACCATTATTAAGTCATTATACTCCAAATTAGTATTTCTTGAGAATATTTATCCACCTCAAATCGGAACTCGTCTTCTGTAAGCAACCAAAAGCGTCCTGTACTTCCAACATTCTTAATTTCAAATTGCTCTTGGCGTCTACTGTACGTAACGCAGCATCCGCAATTCCATTCTTCAACTGCAATGAAGTTATACAGTAACTTCCCTTACACTTATTTAGATTTATTGTATATCGTTTATGGTAAAGCTTCAATACTTTGAAGTATGGGCGGTGGAACTGCAGCAGAGACGAGTGGAATAGTCAAAACTCCATCTCCTTCAACAATAATGTACAGATGCTCATTGAGGGATTCATTAGAATTCGGTTTGAAGTTCACATGAAGCGTAACTGTCAGTCCAGGGACAACCGTTGTGTTCTGATCGTGCCAAAATGCTTGGAAGCATGGATTTTCAGGAGGAACTATCTTCACCCTTCGAGGGACGTTTCCAATGTTCCAAAGCTTCACTCTCACCTTAAATCCATACATTTGTAGAATATAAATTTACTGTTGGGGTTGTTTTAAAGTTACACTTACCGAATAAAACATTCCCTTGTCGCTGTTCAGGAACAGCAGAGCAGGAGGGTTAGATGAGATGCTGTTAGTCTGACTGGACCAATATATGTTGAACATTATGCTGAATATAAATGGCACGACGAATAAGAGAAGTACAAGTTTATTTTATGATTTTACTACAACAGTAAAGTTGTAATTTATGAATGTACGGTTCGAAGGCCACGGGAAAGACACGAGAAAGTTGACAAAAAGTGGCAGCGACAAAACGCTCTGATTTCTGATTACGCTCCCCGATCACCTGACAACAATGCTGCAATAATCATTTATTGCAGGACCTTGACTTTCACTGTTTGCTGTAATTGATACACTAGACAGAATCTTGGACTTCCACCATGCGTACTTTTCACGTTTCAACTAAACTCAATTACAGATACTTTCTTGTTTCCATTCTAAAAAGACAGCTAAGCGTATCAGAAGTCAAGATTCCTGTGCCTTGGGGTTTGATTGCAGGTAAATTGTTCTTGTACTAACATCAACTACGATGTGGAGATAAACATGTATTACCTTTCAGGAAAGCACTGGCAAAATGATTTCTCAGGACTCGTTAGTAATCCCGTTCTTTGCCTTCATGGGTGGAAAGACAACGCTGCTTCCTTTGACAATCTGATGATCTCGTTGTCTAAAACTCCTGTAGCCAAACAGCCTTACGAGTTTATCTGCATTGACTTGCCTGGACACGGACTTTCATCTCATTATCCTCCAGGAATGGTTTACAGCTGCTATGACTCTTTGCTCTGGATTCTCAGAGTCATAAGGCATTTCGGATGGGAAAAGGACAAAAAGGGCGTAACGCTAATTGGACATTCTTTGGGTGGTGTGCTTTCATTCTTGTTTGCGAGCACTCACACTCACCTCGTAAATAACTTTGTAATAGTTTAAACTTTTATATTTTAAAACAAGGATGACAGAAACGTTTGCACTATAGTACTAATTTAACGCAAATATTACTTAGATTGGAATAGAAGGAGTTACTCCGGTTATCTTTACCCACACCGACATGATACGGATGGCTTCTTCGATGACAGATCACATTTTAGCCATGGAAGATCAACTGAAAGACGGAATAGCTCCATTCCACTCGAAAGACGAAGCCTTAAGAAAAATGATGTCAGGCCACATGATGGCATTTGATGAACCTACTTGTAAAACGCTCATGCAGAGGGGAGTAAAAGAGGACCCTGAAGGTTCTGGAAGATTTAGATTCACTCATGACATCCGTGTCCAGTACCTTCCTATTGTTCCCATTAGTACCAGACAAGTATCATACTTAGCTGAAAACTTTAAGTATGCACAGCACATCATGCAGAATAGATTTTCTAACAATGCTGATTATTGCTTTGTATACCTTTTACAGAAGTGGATTTCTCTACATAAAAGCTGAGAAGGGCGTGAATTATGAGTCAAATTACTTGAAATCGCATCTCTTACAGTGGATACAGATGCACAACTCCAAGAAATTTTCGTTCGTACAAGTTGAAAACGCACCTCATCATTTGCACATCTCACATTCAAATATAGTTGCTCAACATATCTCTGATTTTTTGTTAAAATAAGAACTAAGCGTATTTACATAATTCTGTTTATTTTGAATTTTCAATTAATCAATTTTCAAAGATTATTATTTCACATTTTCGTGATCTCGTCGGTGTATGTAAATGTGTTCCTGCCATCTTGTCAAAAAATGAAATAATCAATCCAATACAGTGTCTTTGAGGTTATCAAATTTTTATTGCAAACATTACGAGTTTGTTTTCTATCATATCTAGTTGTTTGTGGCAATACTTAAAATGTTACTTGATATTGCATGACTGTGTGTACATAATGTGTATGGCATTCAAATCAAAAGCTTTACAGTTTACAGTATTACTATTGAATACTGACGTCGTTAACTTAGCTTATAGTTTCCAGTCCATCATTTTTGTTTTTACTGTCACCTTCATCGTCCTCGATTCTAATGCTAATTAAGCTACTCTGAATCATATACTTCTCATTCTTCATCCTTCTTAGATAAAACTTATGACCTAAGTATATAATTCCTTTAACAATCCCGTTCAAAACAAC
>JAQGAB010002019.1:0-13492 GCA_034696565.1 Isotomurus graminis
TGAGTCGGGGCTTGCCAAAATTCGGGTTGCCCGTGACCCGCCCGCGGCCCGTGGGCAATGGGCGGGTTGGGCATTTTGTGCCAGATTTGTAAGCGGGTTTGGGCGGGCGGGCATTGAAAATAGGCAGCCCGACTCACCTCTAATGCATACGTAGACTTGTTAATCCCTCTCTGCCATCAGATGCGTGTCTCCCATAAAACTCCAATCAAGAAGAAACCCCGTTCCCGTTGCATCATTAGAACTTTGACATTGAATCAATTTCATCTGACGCTATTGTTAACTCAAGCAAAGAGTGTTACATAGCAGACTTCGAGTGACTTTGACAGTTCTAGGAATCCACGCTTCTTCTCCTAACATCTTTTTGTATGGATGTGCAAAACATTCCACCGCTGTTTGAATGTCTTTCAGACTTATCTTTCATCTACTTGACCACAATGAAGAGGAACTGACACAAAATGAAGTCATTACAGAGGCGCATTGACTTGATTGACTCGTCTCTTGTTATGCAAATGCACCTAATGGTCCTTTGAAGGTTGATGGATCTAATAACATTTAAGTAAGCTTCCTTTCCTTCTAAGAAGCACTTGCAGAGTTGCAGAAAGCGTAGTGAGAGATTTAATAAGGACGAGGAGTAGTGTTGGTTGCATGTGGGAATCGCAAGATCGGAGCGTGAATCAGATGCACATTATCAACTGCCTCAGTGCAAAGACAATTTAATGTCCCTATCGATTTTAAAAGCCTGAGTGGCCTATATTTATCTTTATCTTGGAGATCCACACACTGTTAGACGTATAAGGGCAAACCAAACCACAATTACGGACAGTTGTTCTATCGCAGAGAAGTAGTAGAACACATCCTAGTTCCATCATTATCACCTTCGCCATCACCCTTCGCAGCACACACAATTACTCCGTGCAAAAACTAAAGAAAAGTCATTAGGACCGCTGACTTTGCAACAATTCCTCATTTCGCCTAACTGTTTTATGTATTTCGTGTGAACTGAAGATGTTCGACAGCACAAGACTAACCCATCGTGGTCCAAATGAAGTCACCAACACGAAATCCAAGCAAATGTATAAAAATTCATAAAACTTTCTTCTGAAATTCGCTTCAGAAATTCATATTCATCGTCACAATGGATAGACTATTGAACCACGAGGCCGTGTGGCTTTATTTGCTCGTCTCATCATGACCTTTTTCCATCTGATTAAATAAAACAGTTAACCATTTAAATAGTTCGTTTCCTTCATTAGCCAGGAGAGTCTTCTTGGACTTCATTATGCATTAAACATTCCACATCCTCTTAATCATTTCTCTCACATAATGAGACATCCCCACATCCACAGCCATTAAATGATTATACGAGTTACGAGTGATTCGTCTTGCCAATTCTGACTCCTGTCAATGCTGTGTGTGTCTCATTTACCTATACTCTGTTGATTGAACACATCCCTTTAACTTGTCTACCAGTAGAAGTTTACAACTTTAAATGGTAAGTAAGTAGCATTTGAGAAGCAGTTGTAAAATATCACACGTCTGAATGAAAGATGAATGTGTGTGGAGGTTACAGAGAATGAGACAAATTATCTACGAAAGGATCTTTATCAATAATATCCTGTGCAGCTGTTGCTCTCAAATGAACTTCTTTCCTCTTCCGGACGATGAAAGGGGAGAAAGTGTCTTTCCGTGATATTCATCAATTTGTTTAGAGTCATGTACAAGAGCTATTAATATTTCCCTGGTGGGTCTCAACTCAACAAATCCCCTAGATTAAGTTAAAGGCTATGATTACTCGTGAAATGGTAAATATTAGTAAACTCCTCACTTCGTAGTTTCATGAGGTTTCTTCGGGTGGAAGGAAATATGACACACCTTTTTGGATGATTTAAAAATTTCCAAACTTGTTCTATGGGAAATCGCCAAGTTATTTGAATTACCTAGTGAATCCGTGCTCTGGTTTTAAATACCACTTAACCTTTATATGTGTTCGTATAGTTCACACGGCCTGGGGGATGTAATTAAAGTGCATAATGGAGGAAATTAAGTACGACAGAAAAAATCGAAATTAGGTTTGTTAGGTTCTCTGGTCTTTGAGTTGGGATTTGAATAATTTTGAGTGATGATAACTTTGCCAATAAATTCCTAATTCATGACGCATTTCCTCTGGTTGTTTAAGCTGATCCTAAGGGACGCAGTAATAAATCTAAGGGTCCCCTTTTCCCAACTTTTCCTTCACCAAATATTCAAACAATCTGACTAACGATAAACAAACTATAGGAGAAGCCGACTACTTAAGAAAGACGAGTAGACCTCCGTGATCTCCTGTGTCAACCTTGCATTAGAGTTAAAACAGCTTTCAATTATATTGCCCCAAAACCTTCAAACTCAGCAGGGCAGAAGAGCTCATCGATTCCTTGGACTTTTAAGTAGCAACCTCTGTGCACACCATTTGCTCAACAAATCTCAGTAAATTCCTCAAATTCCTTGTTCTCTTTTGAGGAATCCCAACATCCCCAAAGGACACATGATCGAAACAAATAGGCAATTAGGGAAGAAAAACAAGAAACATTGACTCTCTGTTTCGGGTGAAGAGTAAAACTGTCCTAAAATTAGACAACGTTAAGTGAACAATCCCTTCCTAAAATGGCAATGCATGGGAAAGGAACAACAAGAGAGGCACGAGAGATGTAAAGAAGTAATGACGGCTAAAGCATAAGGAGCAAATGTCACGAGTGAATCTTCTAGTTAGTCGGAGTCATAACAATCTCCTTTAATCCTTGCCTTCTTCATTCCCTTTCCTGGCACACAAATGAGACTTGAGAAAAGCTAAATAAAGGGCTTAAGTCAAACTCTAGAGAATGTGAAGAACCAGGAGTGAGTATTCTCTGAAAGGTTTTAAAAGACAATCCCACAGGACAAAAAGTCCATCATCATCACATTGTCTTCTGCACGAGTTTTGGTGTGACAGTGACTTTGAAGGTGGACGACACAATGCGAAACAAGAAAAGTCAAACAAGGTGGAATGATTCAGGAAATAGGGGAATTCTAGGAGGAAAAATAACAATGGAACTTAAAGAGTCTCTCAATCTGTCTCTCTCCATTTAAACAAACTTTACTTTTCGCATCAAAGGATGGAAGGATGGGAACAAGTCAAAAGTTTATTGTTCTTATCTCACACTATATTCACCTCCTCCTCTGGTATTCTCTTAATATTCTGAACCTTATGGTCCGGATCTTTATCACAAGATATATTATTATGCAGTCTCGTTTCTAAAACCTAAAACATTCTATAAAGGCCTGAAGAAGGATCTAAAAACATTTTCATAACACTCAGAATACATATGCATTAATTTAAATGATTGCGTAACAAACAAAAACCTTCTTGTGACTTTTACAATAAGGATATGGGAATACGTGTATTGTTCTAGGGTTTGTAGTTGTAGAAGCGTTTTTGCCTCTACTTCTACTATCTTTCTTGTCGGTGACTTCTCTTATTATAGAGGAAAAGGAAATTGTTGTTGCAATTGGCATACCATCCACACACACACATCACTTAATCTCTCTTAACTTTGTGCGAAAAAAGTTACATTTTGTTTTACGTGTTTCCTAAAGAAATCCCGATTTCTCTCCACGCATACATTCCTACGTGTAACTAGAGATACGAGTTTTAAAATTAAAGGATGAATTACAGGACCAACCTACACAGCAGAACAGACTCAACAGTTGCTTATCTCAATGACATTTTTTGTAAATCTCTTATACACACATCAATTGGGATTTGGCAGGTACTTTTTCTACCTTCCTCATTAACCATACCAATTTCTCTTTAAATCAATTAAATTGAAGGAATCAAAATTGGAAACCAATTTTTTAGTTTTAAATCGAAAGGATAGACTGGTAGACAAGTAAAATTAAGGAGTGTCGTGTGGGTAGGTTTGTTCCTACCAAATTAACTTTTCAAACAAGATCAGTAGACGTGATGGCTTTTTAGGGTAATGAACAGGAGATATGTGAAGTAAGTGGGTGATTTTTAACTGTCTCAATGTCTCGTAACAGTAATGGTCGTTTGTCCCTCTATAAATCTATAAGTGACAGCAATTTATTCTGGCCAAGATTGGAATAATATTTGTGCGAAATGTGAGTGTGCACATGCAAAATCTTAACAAGGCCAACCAAATAAATGTGTGTTGAGGCAGAAGGAGATTATGAACACGTCTTGAGTCACAAGGAGATAAATTAAATCTGTAAGACTATTGACAGTTCCATTTAACTGAAAGTGGGAGAAGGTTGAGAGGGACAATAGGTGACAATTTGTGCCACACGAGAAACCAAAGGCTTGTGTCACCACCAATACGAACTCACCTTATTCCTTTGTAGCGTCTGAGATTTGTTTCACTCAGCGGAGTAGGAGATTCCATTCCCAACAACTAATTAGATTCATTCAAATTTAATTAAAACACAAGTGTGAAAATCTATTCAAATCCAATCAATCCACTTAAGTCCGTCTTTTATTAGTTCCAAGGATGAATCTTTAGTTTTAAGATGTTTAAGCCACTGACAAATTGACACTTTTAGTAGAGATGCAGCAGCTTCTATCACACGATGAGGAACGTCTATGTGTCACGTAATCCATTTTCAATTAATTTTGTTAGCCCACAGTCTCTCTCCCTACATATGCGGCCGAAGAGCCTACGGCAATAATCTCCGTGCACAAAATATTCCCCTTTCTGTTCTGTAAAGATTTAAAATGTCATCTCACTCGATCCTTATTCTTGAGATGGTTTAACACAAGGAAAGATTAATAGAATTCCCACGCACAAAAGAGCTTCTGGTGTGTCACAAAATCCATTTAAAATTGTGACATATCAAGTTCCATGAGAAAAAATTCAATTCAAAAGTTTGCTTTGAGTGAATTCCTTTGAGGAACTTTATGGAGGAATAAGGGAAGAGATGCACAGATATTCTTGGTAGAGTTTAAACTTGTTCACTTGATGATAGTCTTGTGTACTTAACTCCTTAGTGATTTGCTAATGCACTTAATCTCACATTGAAGTGACTTGATAAAAGTCATTTGCATGGAGTTCTTGGAGAGGCTTGGTGTTTGGGTTAGATGTGAATGTATGTTGTTGTGGCCACGAGGGTAGATGAAATACCACTGTGAGTTGATTCAGATGAATTTTTACTTTTCAATCTGTAGTTTAGAGACTGCATAGTGTGTTTGGTGAGGGAAGAAGGGAGACAAGTAGATGGGTAACATTTGACGGTCAGAGGAAGCTCTGTAATGGTTGAGGTAAATGGTTATAACTGCAGAGACCCTACTGACTGCAGCAACTACTCAGGATATTGTAACTTCTTATTTAGCTGAAAGGCAATTCCCCTTCGAGTTCTTCAAGTGTGAGAGACTCCCAATAGACAAAAAATGCTTGGAAACTTGTTAATATGTTTACTCCTAGCCTTTAAGGCTTTTCTCATAACTTCCTATGCAATAATATGTAATAGTTGGTACACTCTGGAACTGAGTGTGTGGATACCTAGAGAAGCTATTTGTGCTCGGAGGCTTGATATCACAACAGAATGAATTTGCCTTCACCCTGTCGTGTGGTTATTTCTGAGCCTAAGTTTATGACTGGAATAACTGGATGCGCGTTAAAGAACGAGGTTTTGTTCGGCTTCTAAAGATCATCATCATCATTAGGCCGTATCAACTTTTTGTGTAAGATTCTATAATTCACTCTTTAAATCTTCAGAGGCTGATGGATCCACGGTCACTATTCTTTCATTCGACGAGTCTCGTTCATTTTTAAGCCTAAGAAGTCCTAAAAAGTCCCTTGTATTCTTTCTTGAGGGTGCAATAGGCTGCTCCTTTAATCTCTCCTTTGATTCATTTTGCTGAGGGATCGTCGTCATCCGTATGAAGTTTAGCTTTGACATTAGCATTATTAAATCTACACACATTACCATAAACCAAGAGGAGTTTGAAAGAAGTAGGTTTAGTGTGCAAATGAGAAAAAACAATGCAGTTAGCAAAGACATATGCATTTAGCGATGGTCACGTTTTGAAAGTTTGCTGCCTGGACTCGTTTCCCTCTGAATGATACTTTGGACAGTGCAAACGGTTCTTACCAAAATAACTATTTTTTAGTGTGGGCTCAGTACTCACTGAATATATCAGCCTTGTTTTCTGCATAGGAAATTTCCTCGTGGCTTTGAGCTTCCCTTGTATATATTTCTTAATAGTCTAATGAGTCTAGACTAATGGTTACTGGTCAGATAAATAATATTTAAACCCGTGATGCTCTCTAGATGACTTTTAGTTTTAAAGGAAGTTCAATCCAGTCACAATCTCTTGGGCGTTTCACTCCGCACTTGTTCTAATTTTATTGTATTATTTCTCAATTTTTAACCAACGCGTTGAACTTTGATTCATCATGGCATCTACTATTACAAACAAGAATATTCTTCAGCGATATCTTAACCTGAAGCTCGAGTCTGAGGTTACCCTTGCGACGTACGTGTGGATCGATGGATCCGGAGAAAACCTGAGGTCCAAGACCAAGACGATTATGGGTCCTGTCAAGTCTATTGCTGGTAAATCTTTGCTAAAATACTCCGATGTTGCAGAGAAGTAAGTGCGAAGTAGGAACTCGATCTTTCATACATCTTTGCTTCACTGTAGATCTCCCGGAATGGAATTTCGATGGAAGTTCTACCAACCAAGCGGAAGGGTCCAATTCTGACGTTTACTTGCAGCCAGTGGCAATCTACAAAGATCCCTTCCAACAAGAAAACCATAAGTTGGTCTTATGCGACACTTACAAGTACACGAAGGAAGCCACTAGTACCAACCACCGCAAGTCGTGTCTTGAGGTAATGTGATTCTCTGATCGTTAGCTACATAAACGCAGAAACCAATAAGCAGATTTAAAAGTCAGAAACTTGGATACAATATTCATTAGTTTGAGATTTTAAATATGCATACAGAAGGAAGTACATTATCATATCTTTCGTGAGTTGGGCATTCAGAGTAAAACTTGACTAAGATTGGCTGGACTGAAGCATTAAGATATTGCAAGATATATTTCAGAAAGTATTTAGAAACTAAATGGTCAGAATAATTCTAAGTTGGCTGTTCTTGTGGGGTCATAAGGCATTCAATTTAGCATCAGGCAGGTAGCTCAAAACACTGGCAACTGGATTATGTATGTGTCATATCCTTTTTGTGGTTTGTATTCTAAACTCTTATGAACGTCTTTGTCTACGTCAGTACAACCACAGTAACTTAGAGACTTGGTCAGGATGATGAGTTGTGCAAGTCAGTGGCAAAATGAGGAAATCAAACAATTAGCCACAATTCAGGAGCCGTACAATAAATTGTTAATAATTTATTATTACCTTACAATGTCACCTTTGCATCGCTTAAGGGAATAGTTCATACGAAAGAGGTAAGGGTGGCCGTAGAATCAAAAGTAATCTGTCAGCGCATCGTAATTGGTCGTTATCTGTGGTCATTAAGAATTATCAGATGAATTATGCACACCTTTTGTGTGAGAGTCCCTCTCGTCACTACACATGGCCTTTTGCCGCTGTAAGCTACAACAACGTATTGGTTTTATTTGAAGAAGGACAGTTATTAATATTATTATGATTCGTACAAGGCAATCAGTCATTTATAAGTGGCTGCTTGCATAAAATCATTTTGCAACGATGGATGTTTTATTCCATGCGTTTGTGTCGAAGAATATTTGGCAGACTTCTTTCTACGCGTAGAGTAATTATAGAGAGACGAGGGTGGAAATTGGAATTGGCGATGACAAAAATGCATGCAAATTTATGATCGTGTGTGTGTGTCTTTTATGTTGGAGAGTCCTTGGGTATTCCAAGTGTCAAGTTTGACAAGTTTTGATTGTTTCATAATAATTTATTCATTTACGGAGGGCTATTTGATACTTGGGGAAAGATATGGACATTCTCCGTCATAATAATTGTTCCAATCTAAGGATGAATGAAAGGGAACTCATCATCACCTTTTTCGTAATATGTATGTCAAAATTCAATCATCATAAAGTGCGTTAGTAGTAAAAGTTAGGTTTCTCTTTATAAGGGAAGTTAAACATGATGAACTTTTAATTTCTTCTGCCTTCGATGAACATAATAAACAGGTGCGGACGTAAGTGTGTGGAATCCTGAAAGTTGGTTTTAGAAATGCGTTAACTCCCATCTCGTCATCAAATAGTATCTTACAGGCTAATTCGTATTCATTTGCTAATTCACAAGGGAAGTGACTTTGACCCAGGCTCTAATGTATATCTATCGGAATAGTGATAAATGTCATTTGAATCTATAAGCTTAAAGGAAAACACGTACTCAAACAATCCATTTGCATAAGTTGAACAACAGTTTAATAAGAGGATGCAGTTGTAATGGCATTTACAACAGAAGGAACTTTGTTTCCAATTATGCGGTGCATTATTAATGCTAGAGGTCAGTGTTCAAGGATTTAATGTTTTTTCAGGTTATGGAACAAGCTAAGGAACATGAACCATGGTTTGGATTGGAGCAAGAGGTAACAAGTTATTAACAGTAATTCAAAGGTTACAATTTGTCCTCGTTGGACTATAGAGTAATTGTGAATTTTCAGTACACTCTATTGAGTCGAAGCTTGCATCCTTTCGGATGGCCAGTGAATGGATATCCAGGTCCACAAGGTCCGTACTATTGTGGCGTTGGCGCAGACAAAGTTTATGGACGCGATATTGTGGAGTCGCATTACAGAACTTGTGTGTATGCTGGAGTGAACATTTCGGGAACTAATGCTGAAGTTATGCCTGCTCAGGTGCCTAATCTATTTGTTCAATTGTTTTATTCATTTGCTTTCAAAGTATCATTTGATTTACTTAATTCATTCATTTGTTTCCAGTGGGAATATCAAGTTGGACGTAAGTAGTGTTGCATCTTGATTTAAAGTATAATGAGATATTTTACTGTGAATTCGTATTGTTCTTTGCAGCTTGTGAGGGGATCCGAATGGGAGATGACTTGTGGATGTCCCGGTATCTTTTACATAGAGTTGCTGAGGACTTTGGGGTCGTTGTGAGTCTTGATCCCAAACCTATTCCAGGAGATTGGAATGGTGCAGGGTGTCATACTAACTTCTCGACCAAGGTAACAAGACTACAGTGATTGACAAGTAAAATTATAAGGATGTATTCGGATGAGAAACTAAAAGAATGGTTGTTTCAGGCGATGCGAGAGGAGAATGGAATTGTCCATATTGAGAAAGCGATTGAATGTCTGAGGAAAAATCATAAGACACACATCAAAGCTTATGATCCCAATGAGGGCAAAGATAATGCCCGACGACTTACGGGTTATCATGAGACTTCTTCAATAAACGATTTCTCTGCTGGTAAGTGGATCCCATCATTAACTTACTTCAGTGCAAAGACCTTAAAGATTAATTATCGATTGTGTGGTTCATTGTGCATAGGAGTGGCTAATCGAGGATGCAGCATTAGAATTCCACGAACCTGTGCCGAAGAGAAAAAAGGATACCTGGAGGACAGACGACCTTCTTCCAACTGCGATCCCTACAGGGTCACTGAAGTCATCGTGCGTAGTACTTGTCTAGGATTTGTCGAAGAATCAGAAGATGAAGCACCTAAGAAGGTTGAGAAGTAGTTCTCGTCTCAAGTATTGCAGATGGTTGAATTAGAAATACACTATACACTACACCAAATAGGAGCAGTCATTCGTAAATTATTAAGTATTACCACAATATCTTCAATCATCTAGGCAGGTCCACCCAAACTAATTAGCATACATAATGTTTAACATTGAGGAGTTTAATAAGTTTACTATGTACTGGGACAAATTATTGTGAAACTAAAGGTTACTATTATTAACCCCTTTGAATCTCCCTAGTCCTATATGAATCTAATGTCACACAGCTTTTGTACTCAACCTCATTTTATGTCTTCCACAATTAGTATTTTACTTCTCATTTAATCCAGGCGGGGATACAAAACGTAACAATTAATGCACTAAAAATTACAGTACAAATAAAACAGTTAAAACAGTTAACCAAGTTATCATTAATGCATCTGTCCACTTCGTCAAGCATTGTGAAGGAACATAACGCAAAGCGTGGAAGGTAACGGTAGTTGCATGAGTCTCACACTACCCCGTTGCACAGTGGACAATTTGAAATTTGCGGCGGGAGAGCCGGAGTTCAGCCAGGCAGTTCGCAGCAGAGTCGCTCGCCTGCATGTAAACATCACATTCGGTGTGTTTTTTCGTCCTTTGGTTATCGAGGTTAGTTAAGTGTAGAGTTATTGTTTGCGCGATGGCGAGTCTCCAGAGACTTGGGATGTTAAGCCATAAACACGTGTGGCGGAGTGGAGGAGTGGTGTTGCAAGTGGGGGCAACTGCGGCGATGGTGCGAGGAGGGAAAAGTTTGCTGTTGTCGCATGGACCAGCAAGGACAATCTTTTTGGGACAAATTTGCACAAAGAACTTCAAGTTCAAGCCAGTCCAACCGAAGTTGAGGGAAACGCCACCGGAAGAGTTGTTTGGAGAACCGAAAGGGCTTCGTATCCCTCCGGGTGGATTTTTTCTTCTGGTGAGACTTGTTTGATGTTTAACTCGAACTCGAAGCGTAAATGGATTAATATTAATTTGGTGTAGATAATTCCTGTGAGTACTCTGTTACTTGGTATTTGGCAAGTCTTCCGGTGGAGATGGAAGTTGGATCTGATTGAAGAAATGGAACAGAAAGTGCAAGCTGTCCCTGCGGCCTTTCCTGCAACCGAGTAAGTTTGCAGGTTGAGTTGAATTATTCCTAAGGTTTGTTATTGATAAAGAATATTTGGTGTTAGCTTGGCTGCCCTTGAGAAGATGGAGTACAGGAAAGTAAAGGTCCGGGGGACTTTTGATTACTCCAGAGAAATGTTGTTAGGCCCAAGGTCACTGTTCAATTATGGAGATGAATCAGCACAAGGCGGAGGTCTTTTTACTTCCAAAGGATCTTCAGTAACGGGTTATCACGTTATAACTCCGTTTCATTTAGAAGATCAAAAGTAAGGTTGAGAATGAGGAAATTTGAATTTAAAATTGATTAAGCCTCATGTTTGATATTGGGATTTTCAGCGTAACGATTCTTGTCAATCGCGGATGGATTTCTGATCGAAACCCAAGCAAGTTCAACGGAACAAAGGAGACTGTGGAAATCATTGGAGTAGTAAGAAAACCCGAAAATCGTCAACCGTTCATGCCAAAGAGTAGTCATCAACAAGGTTTTATGATGTTCAGGTATGTGTAGTAGTACAGTAGCATTGATAAATGGTAATTAGTAATCCCGTAACATTTTCCTATGTATCTGAAGGGATGTGCCGGCGATGGCTGAAAGACTTGGAACAGAAGAGGCGTTTCTGGACTTGGTTTCCATCACCGGGATAGATCTTTCTTCTGCTCGTCTCCATTCACTCCCAGTCCCTAACCAAACTCGAGTTACTTTAAGAAACGAACACGTAAGCTATTTCTGCACGTGGTTTAGTTTGAGTGCCATTACGTCGTACATGTGGTATAAAAGTTTTATCCTGCGGCAGGCATTGCGATAGCGCGACGCAGCTACCAATTAGATTGCTCATTTCATATATAGTATTTCTATGGAGTTTAGCTAATCCCTCGTAACTTTCGTCTTGTGAATAGCTCCTTTAAGATTGTTAATCAAATCAAAAGAAATGGCTAAGAGCGTAAGTAAAATTTTACTCGCCAGACTAGTCAGGGAAAGACTGAAAAGTGCTTATCTTGTTAAAGGTCGTAATTTGCAGTGGAACGTTGGAAATAATGTGTAAATTTTAGTCGTTGAATGTTACTTTATTGTTTAAATAGTTTAACGCAAGTTGTACCAATAGCAACGGATTAAAAAATATCTCCTAAACTGAATCCATCAAGTCCTCCAAGTACTCCTGAGAGTGTTTGTAATAATTGAACTCCTTCTCTAGCTCCTCGGAAGATATCGGGCATTACTCTTATGATATCTCGGAAACTTTTGCCCACGTCATTAGCGAAGGTTCCTAGTGTACAAAGTTTATGTTTAGAATATGAAAGATGGGAAATTGTTGATAACGAGGTTTACCTAAGTTGAAACCTTGGGCCATCATAATGGATGAAACGTCTGTTGGATCTGCAAGACAGCTTCCTACTGGTTGAGCTACTCCAGTTTGTGTATTAGGAACTTGTGAAGGAATTCCTGCTTGTCCTGGTTGTCCTGTTTGGACTCTCTGAATTGATGGTTGGCCCACTTGTCCTTGAATTCCAGTTACTGTTCCAGTTGCTGAAGTACCAGTTGCGGCATAAGTGGTTGGAATGGTAGTCAAGCACCCCGGATTTGTGGCAGTGTTAACGTAGGTAGCAGGAGGAATTACTTTAGGTGCTAAATTAAGATAGTTTTGGTGTTAAATACTTTGCTTTTGGAAGTTTGGAGATTAATCAGTATTTGTTACTTACCTTGAGTTGGTTTCAAGATGCTGAGAATTGTGTTAATGTTAAATTGTCGCTTTCTTCCATCCTCGTCTTCGTCCTCATCTTCGTCTTCTTCCGTAGGTCTGGGGTTAGTTGGGGCTGGTCCATTAAGATTAGGACGGTTTCCTCCAAACTGTCCTCCTGGTTGTGGCCGTTGTTGCTGTTGGGGGAATTGTTGTTGCTTCTGAGGGAATTGCTGCTGAGGTGCAAATTGGTTTTGCGATTGTTGAAACTGTTGCTGAGGTGGAAATGGCTGCTGAAATTGCGGTTGTTGGAATTGTTGCTGTTGCTGCTGTTGTTGAATCTGTTGTTGTTGGAGGTATTGTTGGTTTATTTGGTACTGTGGAATACTTTGGAATCCAGGACGGGATGTTCCACGGTTAGCGTTAGGATTGTAGACGTAAGGCTTCAGAGTGGTGGGCCGTGTGTTAAGTTGTGGGACTGAATTGAAGGTGTTGGAAAAGCTGTCTGGGTTTTGAATTTGATTTGCATTGGGTGGTGGTCGTCTGTTGGTGTTTCCTATTTGTCCAGGTTGTATCTGTGGCTCCTGAAAGTTTTGTAGATTATTTTGTTGGACTCCATTTCCTGCTGCTGGCTTGTTTTGGCCAATCTGGTACGGTCGTGTAGTAGCAATTGGACCTGGTCTGCCGTCTCCCGTTGCAACTTGATTGGGTTTGTATTCTGGGAGCTGAGGTGACCCAGGAATTTGATTTGGCCGTATGCCACCGTTTTGAGGAGCTGTTCCTGGACGGAAGGGTGCCGACCCGATCTGACCTTGGTTTTGCTGCAAAGGAGCTTGACCTGGAATTTGATTTGGACGATATGCTGCTGACCCACCCAGACCGGGATTTTGTTGTTGTGGGACTTGTCCTGGATTCTGATTAGGACGGTACCCTGGAGCTCCTTGGCCTTGATTGGGTCGATATCCTGGAGCTCCTTGGCCTTGGCCTTGATTAGGCCGGTATCCTGG
>JAQGAB010002020.1:0-13491 GCA_034696565.1 Isotomurus graminis
AAATGTGTTATGATGTCAGTCCTGAGTGAACTTTTAATGGAATAGGGAAGGACGGGATGTGTTAGATACGTATCTCTCTCCCTAATACAATTATCAAAGATGAGTTTAATTAATAATAAAAAGTGATTAGTCCATACGCTAGACTTATAAAAGTCTTCTTGCACACACACAACTGAACAAAGACACTTACACATTGATATGAACACATGACCGATGAATGTTATCAATGTGACATAAGACATTCCTAGAACTATTAAAGATATCGAGTAGTACATAAAAAAGTGTACAAAGACAAGATGAGGTCTCTCTGAAACTCTACTCAAGATGATATCATCTATGACACATGTAAAGTACTCGCTGGAGGGTCAAAAGGTTAGCAGTCACGTAATCTCTTGCAGCAATCGCACTTTTGATTCGTCGCAAATATTTCATCCATATTAAACACTACATTCCTACACCCCTAGTCCTAAACGAACTGTTTAATTTGATGATTTCTCACTCATTTCGCCCATTTTGTTGCGTCAGATTTATACGATGGGATTGAACTTAGGAACGCATTCAATTGAAGAGTGTCACGTCTTTTCTTTCAATTGGAGAGACACAATTTAAGAGTCACACACTATGAATGGGGACTACGGACACACGTTCGACCCAGGCCGACGGAATGAATGCTTATTAGGTCAGGGAGAGTATTTTTGGGTCTTGTTAAAATGTTGAAAGGTCCTACCTCAAAGCGTGTCTTGATAACGGTGAATGGGATCATCATAACCCCACTGAAAGTACGTCCGGTGACTCCCAACATGAATGATTGAATAGCTGTGGGTTCCCCGTGGATTTCAAAGGTCTGCTTGAGTCCGTGGATTGTGGCAAAGTAGAGGCCAACTCCAGGGACGCATCGTGTTAAGGACTGTGTTACCAACAAGCGGATAAAATTACTTTAAGTTCTCCCAGTTCCATTATGACAGTTGTGAGACACGTACAGGTGTTATGCCTTTCCAGAGACCGATAAGTTTCTCATGTCGGACGATATTTCCAACCACAGTGATGATTCCTCCTCCAGGATACGGAGTTGCTCCAGCAGGTTGTCTAATTCACAAGCAGATCCACGTGAACACTTCTCACTCTATAAGAATCTTTTACGTGACGACCTTACCTGATATTTGGAGACTGAAGCCGCGTCTTCAATAAGTCTAATGGTTGGAAGAGCACCGTGGAACATGTTCCTGAGACGGATCCGATCAGAAATGACTTGATGACGGGGTGCTGGAAGATAGAAGGAGACTTAATGAATCAAAACTACCAGATATTCAAGCAACAACTTACAATAGATTGCAGTTCCATAAATCTGCCTGACAATTCCTCGTCACTTGGTTGTGTTTCTCCCTCCTGGAATAACTGAAGATGAGATGACTGGGATGAAGATGAGTTTGATGAAAAGACGTCAATATTCAGAAGAATATCTGCTGAGGATTTGGCTGACTTGTTGTTGGTCTTGTTAACTTCACTACTGTCACTTGTATCTTTGTTAACTTCTGACTTGAGATGATGAGGTTCTGTAGTAACTACTGGGGCAGGTTGGGTGTTATCTGAATGAGCAGGGGACACTGAAGAAGATGAACTACTCGCGATGTACGCCAAAGAAGACTGATCACTTGCATCCTCGTTGATCATCGTTATATACCCTGCAGTAAGACGTGTGGAGACATGTCAGCAGTTATACTTCCATTCATATCAGACTCCATATTAGTACATACAGAGGAGTCTTTACTTGTTGTAATCCTGTTGCTATCTCACATTTACAGTCCTCAGTAAAGCTAAAAGAGTCAACAGTTGCAGAAAAGGATAAATAAGGCACTTATTATTAGTCACCTCGACCTCCAGTCTCATAAAACATTTCCCTAAAGTTTTCCCTTCAGGTAGTTTCCTATTTAAAAACAAATACTCTCCTGCGATAGTTCTTAACAGACTTTCATGAAGGCTTTAGTATGTGAAAGTAAAGCTAAAGGGATATCCAAATATTTGAGTATTTGACAGTATCTCATATCTTGACCAATGACCGTCTCTCACACCTTAAAACATTAAATACAGAAAGGTCTTTAGGAAGAACAAGATGAGATGCTGTCAAAAACGGTCAAGTGTTTGGAAATCCCTTCATTCCTACTTCTTGACTGCTTCCAACCAGCTCTTATCCTACTGGATCAACCTGGTTTTCCTATTAGTTTAAAATTGGGAGATGTCAGTATAAAAAAGCTAAGGGGACACTTGGCTTATCAGAGGTCATTCCATCGTTTTACTTAAGTAGAATGCATTTAAACAAACAACTTTCCCAAGCTTAAAAGTAAATGATAATTTCATAGGGGGGCCAGTTTGACTTGCCTAATAATACGAGAGTCGTTACAGATTTCGGAGTGGTTGGTGTGATGGACAAGAGTTTGGATGACGTGTATTTCTTTCCGTTGGAAGAGAGATTGACAAGATGTTGATTGATGTAAGGGTCAAAGGGTATAGTGGAATTTTGTCATCCCAGACATACTGGAGCCGCACTAAGGCGAAGAAAATCCTTTACGATCATCACTTATGCTTTATCACTTTCCTCTCCTTCCTTCCCTTTTATATTCTGAAACAGATAAGAATTCAGTTAAAGCTGATGTCATTATATACCAATAGTTGTACTGATTACTTGGATCACTTGGATGAATGACATCGGATCGTGTGGGACTTTGTTGTTCTCTTTATTGACTGTACAGCTGTAAAAAGTGACTTTTGTTCTGTGACCATTAAACTCGCTTAAAAGAAAGAAATCACACAAAGATTATTACACGAACTTGAGGTAGGAAACATAAGTACAAATTGCGAAGCACATGACTGAACTAAATGTATTTAACCTTGAAGTACAAACACCCTGTACAATAACAATACTGCTGGAGGTTATGAATGAGATGTGTGAATTGAGGTACACGAGAAAAACATGTGAGTTCACTTTGCTCAGTCCAAATCCCACACGGTGTCATTCCTATGCTCTGGTTGCAGAGAGATTCTTATTGATGTGAACAATCTTACAGGTTTTGAATGTAAAATCATTTATTCTCTGTTTAAACGGTTATAAAATATTTTCTAAGCATTCTAGTCACTAACTTATTCGCTTTGACTTATCAGGAGGTGTGTTGTCGTTATCTTTTAAGCTTCTACTTTTTTCTTCCACAGCCCTTTCAACCTCTTCAGCTAGTCTTTGGTTATCTCTTAAATTTTTGGCCGATGTGCTTCCTTCAGGATGATTATGATGAGGCCAATTGGCAAACACAGTTTCACTTTCAGACCAAATTCCAACTTGCTTTAGACTAGGAAGAGCTGGATGAACATCGAGGGATTGGGGACTTTCACTTGAATTGTCTTTTTCACTGTGCGAATGATCATTCTTATCCGACACCAATCTTAATGCGTCCATTTCCTTTAAAGAAATGATTTCAAGATTATCCGTGGGTCCTATGGGTGACTTGAGAGTGAATAGAACTGCAATATCCCGTCCTAATCTCTTGTTCTCGTCTTCTAAGAAGCGAATCCAGGAGACGACAGAGTCTCTAGATGAAGTTCCAGTTGCACAAACGCCGAGAATGACTCCATCATCTTGTTCATGAACGGTAGGGATTTTTTCAAGGGCTGATGCTTCATCGAAAATAGTAGAAATGCGGCTAACATCTGCAATAATAAATCAGTCATTGACTTTTGACTTGCAAGTCTGATGTACAATGCCAGTCAAGTCAGTGAACATTGTGACTATTAATTGAGGACTTTGTAGGTAAAAGGTTATCTTAGTCATGATAACAATTCCATTACCGCATGCACTACATCATACATCGTTGCATAAAGAATTCACAATCTTAAAGTCACACCCTGTATCACGTGAAACTGATAACAAGGATTTTGCTGTACATCTCATCCAACAAATAAAGAGAGAAGTGAAGGAGTTTACCATCAGGATCTTTGAAATCATTATTTGTCGGTTTAGGCTCGGCTCTTAATATAAAGTAATTGATGCAAACTCGTGAGATCCAAACGCGGAAAGCCCCTTCGACATAGATTGGTTGATCTGAGGGGTGTGATTCAATGAGTTTCTGTTGCTCTGGGCTTTGACCACTGACTATCCACGTTTGATCCACAGCATCGTCCAAATCTTGAGTCTATGAAACAAACCAATTAATCAATTAATCATGCGATACTCCAAACATCTTCTTATGTTGCAATCGCCAGGCTTCTTTTAACTTTGTACTCAAGCGTTCGTGTAGGAACCAATCAGATCATCGAAACCCGTCTCCTCCTTCAGCCTTCTTATCTTAATGACATCTCTTAATCTCGTAAACACATATTGGGAAATATTTTGATCATATATCAAGTTTAACAGAGCCAATCTTTCATTAAGAATGAGGGCAAAATACTTAATGAGGAAATAGGAAAAATACAAATGGGATCGGAAATGTAGTCGGCAATTAATGGCAATTCATGTCATCCTACGATCTTATCATTTGATTAATTCCAAGTGGCTTTTCTTACGTCATAAATAGTTATTTTTGTAGCGAGGTCCACTGACGTCATTCTCTGTACAGCTAATTTAGCAAGTTCCAATGAGCTGTCGGGTAAAGGTTCTGGAAGACTCCACGGGGACAAATGCTTGAACTTTGGCATCCAGTACAACATCCGACTAGCTTTCCTCATGGGATAAGATTGAGATCCAAACACGTTTGTAAGCATTTGCTGCAATTCCGAGTCCGGCATAACTCCTGTCAACACATACACATCGTTTACAATTAGTTTTGATTTTGTTGCGTGCAAACATTTCTAAAGCGCACTTTGATTCCAGTATCAATAACACAAGATGAAAAACGAATTCTCAATATTTGGAACGCAGGATACGAATAATATCAAATAAGCTTAAAAAAGTGAGGATCACAAGCCAACGTATTGAAATAAACAACATTTTCAGTTTTTTAAATGAACTTTTGACCTCTCGGAAGAGAAAGGGGGCGTGTAGTGTCAGTAAGTCTCTCTACTAATAATAATCCACACCAGTTGAGATGTTTCTATCTCATCCTACAAAACAGGATGAAAAATAATCCAACTCGACCATCTCTTCTTGTGACCCTAACCTGAGTTTATCAGTGATTCAGTTTTGCAATGCTTAAACATTTACCGTATTCCTCCATCTGCTCCAACAAATCAATGGCGCACTGCTGCTGCTTCGGGAAATGCATGAGTTCCAATTGAAACATGTTTACAGGAATAAATCGTCCTTTCGGAAAGACGTCGATGATTTTCTTGTACGCATCCTGTCGAATAGAAATGGGGATTAGTATTTAATTTGGAAAGGGTTTGGATTTGTAGTTCTTACGAGGTCCCTATGCATCCCAAACTCTTTCATCTGTGCCAAGGCCGCATAAATAAACTCTACGTGACCTCTCGCATGAACATCTCTGTGTGCAAACACCTCCACAGCCATCAAGAAGGTCTCTTTGTTCTTGTTCTTTAAATTCTGGAAGAGATCGGTTCTCACTAAGGCCTTGTTGATTGACCGTTCCTGTCTACTTTTCCAGTACTTGTGGCGCTCCTCCTCTGTCGGCGGAACGTCCCTTTCATACCGCCGCTTCTCGTCCTCCTCCCACTCCGACTCGATCTTCCGGACTTTTGTGGACAAATGAGTTTTCTTGTCTTCCTTCACTACTGCGCTTTCTTCAGAAGATTCCTTTGGCGAAGATGAACAATAATTCCTGGGATATTCTTGTACCAATGCCACACTCCCTGCTGACGGAGACAGACCGTGTCGAATACTGGGCGATGTCCATGTGGAATTTCCATAGAAAAGCACCTGCCGTCGACTCAGGTGGAGAAGCAGTCGACGTGGAAGGTGAAGAAACAAGTCCATTGTTACTGTTTCTTTCAGTCGACAAGTTTACTTGCAACCGGAGCTTCTACACATTTTTATTCGACGAATTCGACCAAGTTCACCGAAGGGAAAAGTGCATGTCGCTCGTGAGAGGCGAATAGTTCCCGCGTCTTGATTTTATTAGTAGGATGCCTTTTCTTAGTGCTCGGGGAAAGGTGAGACACACTCCGTCATTTGTCTCATCTTGGGAAGCGTGACTTAATGTCTTTGTCATTTGATCTACAGTATTGACTTAATGATTTATCGTACCTTTTAGGAGTCAAAGGGTGGCGAGATGTCCTCCGGAGACGTAGACAAGAATAGAAATGTCAAAGTGCAAGAGGATTGGAAGAACGACATAAGTCTCACTCTACCCCCTTTGGCATTACGACTACATGAGGACGGAGTTTGGAGACCTTTCAATGAAGGTAAAACTTTAATCAGCAGTAATTACTGTTTAAGTTCCATAATAATTCATTCTGTGTATAATTCCACAGCTGCGTCAGATGATGAACGTGACAATGATACAACCAGACTCAACCGAAGTTTCAGAAACTACGAGACTTTGAAAGGAAAGAATAATTTGCTGCGGTTGAAAGTGGAAACTCTGATTGAAATGGTAGAATATGATTTACCTTAAACGATATGAATGTACTAAGCATGCGGTTTATTAAAGATTATCCGGAAGAATATGGAGATTGAACGGTTGAAGGAAGAAATGAAGAAATGAAACGAACATCGAACAATCCAAGAATTGTTATTAAACAGTGTTGGGGATAAAAATAGCTGAAGCTTAAGCTGAGATTAAACAATAAACTCTATAGTGTGTACTTGTGCTCAAATAAAATCGTAATTGTATTACAGTGTGAAGTTATCATTCATTTCTTTTTCAACTTGGACTTGGGTTTCGACTTGGGTTTGGATCCTTTCTTATTGCGAGGAGTATCGTATAAACTGGACAAGTCGGAGATTGCAGTCATATCCACCGAATACGTAGGTTTCTCTAGCTTGTTTTCCAAGTCTAATGAATTGAGGGTACGTCGAAACTTGTCCTTGAACTTTCCTTCGTCTGCCGATTCGGGTAGAATAGGTTTCGCTGGTGGTGGTGGTGGTGGTTCCTTTGTAGGTTTTGGTTTATCAGGAGATCCGGTCAACACTTCATTCGTCTTGAAAGTGGCTTGAGTTCCTAGTGTTATATCAGAGGGTTTGATGTCTTTATTCTTAGGAGAAGCAGGAGACTTAAGGCCGGGCTTCTTGGAGACCGGAGGGGCTTTACGCTTTGGGACAATAGACACACTGTCGGGCTTAGTGGATTCCTCAGGTTCTGTTGTTTCCGTAGGAGCTTCTGTAATGCTCAAGTCTTCCCCGTCGGAACCTCCAGCAGTCGATTGTTCCTGCAATTTAGTGGCAGATTCTGTAACTGCGGAATGCTTGAAGCAAATGTTAGTAACAGGCAGGAGGAAAAAGAGGATTGTTGATGCAACCAAAAGACCCTTGAGAGAAAAGTAGGTCAATTAAAAGGGAATAAAAGTAATTCGTATAAGTAATAAGCTTACAACAGCCACATCTAATTCGGAGAGATGCGGACAGAAGCCAAGTCTCTTGAGTAGCGCATGATCAAACGTACTTCCATTGTAATTAATATCTTTAGTTCCAAACACAGTTGTGAACTCGGATAGTTTGTTAGCATCCAACTCGTCCACTACACCTGACCACTTGATAGAATTGTCGTTGATAGCACAAGCTGCTTCAATACTTCTCCAAGACTGTGGAGTGAGAAAGATGAATGTAGAGTTGGTATCCAGTGTCAGCTGGTTCGAAACACCAGTGGTATCGTCGTCATTCAATGTCTTGACTATATTGCTGTAATACTCTTGAAGTGCAAACGCTAAAGCTATAACGCTTGGAAGAGTGAACAGTCCCAGAGATCCATAGACAAGTTCCATCTGGAAATTCCAAGTATACAAAGCTTGAAACCTATTAGCATTATAGTGTATTCATTCAGAGTTCATACGTTAACAAGGTAAGCGGTTTCTCGGTACTGCTTCTTGATGAATGTCGGAGTGATTGCGAGGATTCCAACGACGGTGACCATGCATTGGAGCAACAGAGCAAAGATTTCATGTCCAGAGAACCTCTTGGCCTTGTCTTGGTAATGCTCGACCACAACATTAGAATCGTTAGCCATGTATTTGCCAGAGAAAACATTTCCCTTCGTGGGGAACTTTGATTTGGACTTTAACACAGAGTTCCAAATATGATTGGGGACTTGGGAAAAGAATAATACTAAGCATAAGGATATAAGGAGTAAGCCCTGGAACAAGAACATGAGTGAGAACTCTTAGAGAGAGAATTATTTAATTAATAAATCATACCATAGCAAACGCTATAATCACAAGGTCTATCACGTAGCGTTTGGCCATATCATGATTGAAGGTCTAAATGTGTTCATTCTATGAAAGGCTCCGTCCCAAACTGATCAAGTGGAGGCATCTTGATAAATTCTGAATTTCCAGGGACCGTTTCCAGTAGTCTTTTGAGTGAAGCACCTTGGAGGAATGTATGTCACCCTTAGCAGCGACAATGAATTACAGCTGATGATGGGAGTTGCAGCTCCGAAATAAAAGCCCCCTACTACACATCCGACTTAATGATAAGAATTTATTTCTATCACAGCGTACACAGGTAATCCACATGAGGAAGCCAATTGGATGAAACTTTTAAAATAGGAGATACAATAAAACATTTGGAGATTGAAATTGACGCATATCATAATAATGATGGAGTGTGGTTGAAAGAATTGTTGGTGGAGCAGTTGATAATTATTCATCAGCTCCAGGGGGCAAAACTGCCACAACGTAGCTGAGAGTTGTGGACCGGAACCGATTTTCTTTATTGTTGAAGCAGAGAGTGTCTGTAATTTGAATTGACAGATAGTTAGAGGTTCATTTTGTGTTGATCGTGGGAACTTACACTTCCCAGCCTTCTCACAAACAATGGAATTGTTTTGGAGAGCAAGAGATCCAAACTTTTCATACGGCATGAGGATTTCCTCTTTCTCCCCGTAGTAAACGGTGAATCCGATCTCTCGGTCGTCAGTTTGGAAACTCCAGCTAATTTTTGGGAGATTCGGAAGGTTAAACGTGTTAGGGGAAAGGACTGTATAGATTAAGTGGGAGTGTGTGTACCATATTTGAGTTTGTGGAACATCCACTTGATATTCCAACTTGAGTTTCTTTCCTGCAGGAACTTTAGCTTCGATCATGTCCTCAGCATCTTCCAAATCAACGGCATCTTCGTTGTCATCTTCAAGAGCGTTTGGATCAGTACTCTGTGTGCCCAAAGATTAAGTATATGAACATATATTTCCGTATAACGCTCATCATCTGCTGTGCTATTATTACCTCTGCTCCGATCTTCAACTTGCCTCCATACTTCTGGGGAAGTTGGTCAGCATCAATGTACTGGAGGAGGAATTTCTTGACCTTCAAGTTGATTTTGGGAAACAGCTTCACATTCTTAATCGTCTTCTCGTTCACGAAAGGTTTGACTATTTTGTACGCAAGCTTAGCGACTTTGGGAGCTGCGAGGCAAAGAGTAATTATACATTGAGCAATTCTGGTTACTTGGTTGGGTACTTAATGTAATCTGACCAACTGTTGTAATCTATCTCTCACCATTAACCACGACAAGAAGTTTAAGAGAGTCGGGATAGTGAGCCTCAGTAATTTTGATTTCTTCGAGAGCCAACTCCGTAGCTGCAAGTGTAAGGAATGTGTATTAGCTAATTTTTCGGTCTGATGAAGACGTATAAACGCTTAAGTGCGATACGGAGGGATAAAACAAGTACCTCCGGGAGCAGTCATTTGCTTAAAGGTAAACTTCTTAGCATCAACGATAGCAATAATTTGTTGCACAGGCTTTTCCTTCGTGTGCTTTTCCCTGCAGATCTGAGCGATCTTTTCGATACTGTAATCAGCAAACTTCAACAGGTTTTCTTTGCCATGTTTCTTGATTATCTTCTTGGGATCTTGCGTCTGAACCTCGTGAACGATTACTGTATAAAGTTTCATCAGATTAATTCATAAAAGCTTTAATAGTAAGAGCATTAAGTGATATCGGAGTGAATGAGTTAGAGAGACAGTTCATTCTTAATGTATTGAAATATTAGACACACACTTATCACTTAAGTAACAAAGATAAAAGGTGGCTAGCTATTAATGCTGATATTGTTTTTGCCAATAACTTTAGCATTTCCCTCAAGTCATTACACACTCACATAAACGATGGTACGTCAACTTCATGAGGTTTTTGGGAAATCTCTGTCTCTTCCTTGAAACAATTAACTTGTACGTATGTATTACTCGTGGGAATTTAACAAGTAAACCTGATTCCACACGTGGCTGAACCTGTTTAAGCCTTAAGCAAGTCTTCTTCTTGGACGATGAGTCATAAACATACCTACACGTCTCCCACACCTAATTCAGTTGCAATTTGCAATTGACCTCACTCTCAAAATGCCGGTTGTTCATCAATTCATCATCAACACGTAATAGTATAGAGTACACTGGTGCAATTTACTTAACAAGTTCTTTTTTTACATATTCATTTCTCCCTACGGTCCTCCTTACTCCCCAAGTAACTTTGAAAGAGATGCATATCATAAAACATTCTCATAGAAATCTTTACTGCTCTCCTCCAAACGATGAAGGTCTATCTACACTTCTTGCCGTACAGAAACTTCTCTCATAATTAATACTCAACACGTAAGTATCTGTAAAACAATTCAAAAGTGAGTAGAGAACTCTCATCCTTGTGTCACTGCCATACTTCCCATCGTTCCATAATTCCTACTCGGTTCCCATCATGTGATATGAATTACTGACGGACTATATACTTCTCGTTAGTGATTAAGGCTTATTTGTTCCGACCTTCCTACAATCTCCCATCATCACTCACTGAAATATAATGAGGATATTATGTGGGGCTGTGAATGATGTAAATGTTTTGGGGGTAGAAAAAGTAATAAAATGGGTAGTGTGGGTTAAGTAAAAAGTACCCAAAGGTTTGGAGGGTTTTTGGTCTGAATACCTTTGAGCAAGTAAACCACGACAATCAATGGATTATTGGAGGAGTTCCTCATCTACCTTTGCTAATATCTCGAAACTTCTGATGCACTACAAGTTTTGAGAGAGATGCACACAGCAAACTTCCATCATCTCTGTGAACCGTAATTACGGCATACAGAGATGTACTTTGTGTTTTGACTACGTGGATGTGTGCAAAAACCCGTGGTAGATCTTTGCTAAGAAATGGTTGAGAGCAAAAACTCGTTTAGCACGACATTTGTGTGAGTGGATTGGGGAGATTTAAAGGGTTTAAAAATGTTTTTCATGTGCCACTTACTTGGGCAATTTTCTTTGTCATAGCCAACAACTTCGTAGGGAAAGAGGCCTACGATTTCAGGGTCCGGAGTGTAGTCCTTCAGGATCGAGAAGATTCCGTTGTCTTTTCGCCATTTGAATGACTGCGTTTAGAAAGAAATGTTAAGTCAAATGAGGAATCAGGGTTTGAGGAGGTGGAGGGGTGTAGACAGTTTGAATTAAGGGTGCATTTCAAAAGGTATAAAAGTGCATTTCATGGTTAATGACTCGGAGTGTAATTTAATCAAATTTGGCAAGGAATAAAAGTGTGGGGACTACTAACTCTACGTTAATTGGCAATTAAAGGAACTAAATATTAAGTGGGGCGATACGAGATACGGAGTTGGTTAAGATTTCGTATGAACTTACGGTCAAGAGAGCTTGCTTAGTTTTTTCCAAGTCCATATTGTTCACTAAAGCCAGAAAATTGCATGTGGTATTTGGATAATGAGTTTTGTGCATTTGAAATTAAGTCTGAAGTCATGTTTGACTTTTGACGGACTCCTTAATGTTCTGTGTTAATTACCTTTTAACCATTTCAACAAGAATCCATCCAATTGGATATCCTCCCACTCAGCAGCTTCGACAAGAGCCTCCCGCAGCTGTTGTTATAATTACAAAGATTTAATTGACACATGGACCGGTTGGATCAGAACTTTCTGTCCCTATCTGTACTTTTAATTGTGGCTTACCTTATTAACAGTTTCCTGTTCAGCGGGGTTAGGAACGAATTGAGCCATAATGACTTAAGGAGAGACAGGTAGAGTGTGTCAAATAGTAAAAATGGGGATTGAAAGATGATTGAGTTGGAAGAGGTTGTGAGGTAGCGACCAAGTCGAAATGAAGACTGAGAGAAAGATGAGACTGATTGCAATTAAGTTGAAATCAACTTCTTGAAGGTAACCTTCGTTCATGGACCAAAAATCCTATCCTTTCTATGTGAATGAGACGAGTGCAATGAAACCGCAAATCTCACGCTACAAACACACACACACATCATTTAATACTTTTATGCTATTTACTCACCTGCATCTCTCTCCTTAAATTCCCTGTTGGTTCATCCATTCATTCCCCTATCCCTCATATCCCTCTCCTACTTCATCTCATTGTATTTCAAAAACTATTTAGACCCTCATTACACAAATACACAAGGAGGAATCCTGCTAACAATTGTACAAAGTGCTACTTCTTGTACAAGCTGTATTCTATTTTCTATTAACAGTATTCGCAGTTTGGCTTCTTTTACTTGTAAAAGCACAAGTTTCTGCATTCAATGAACACAGGAATACCCAAGATCACCCCATATACCTTCAGAGAGAGGTGGTATTAGTTCGTACTAATATGTTGTTGGTAATTCCCCTGAAACTCCAGATAGTACCCGTAGCAAGTTGTTAAAGTAGTTAGTAAGTCAGGAGAGTTTTCTTCAGGTAGAATGCCCATTGGAAAGATGATTAATTTCATGGGTATGTCGTTTGTATCCTTGAAACATTGTGGGATGAACTGGAGGAATCATATTTGCTTCTTCTGAATCTTCTTTTGATTCTCTGGAAGAATATTGCAGACACGACTCTGCTGGTCAGGATTCAGAAGACTAGACACTTTTTCATGTCTTGCATTTGCCCCATTGGAATAAACACGTCAAACTATTGCACCCATTAAAAGTCTGCTGTCACTAATGACATTTTTCATTCGCTCATGCATGCAGAATGCACAGAGAAAAATCCAAGGCTGTGGAATATCAAAATGGCTCATGCAATAAATTCCCAAAGGGATTTGTGTGCGAAATTGTATTTCAGTTGTACCTTTTGTACTTTCAAGTTTATTTAACTGGCCAATGATTTATGTACAATCTTCTACGATGAGATGGTTTAATTAATGTTAATAAATTAAGTTCTAATCATACGCTTCGGGAGGGTGAATCTTGGCCCTACTGGATCGATTGGCATCCAATGCATTACTCTGCTCGCTGTGTTTAACTTGAGGTTGCTCTTGATGCGTCCACTTGTCAGTTTGGACCATAACTTTATGAGGTTCTGGTCGAGGACGGTCTTTTTTCACCCACTTTTCGCAGTAAACCCCCCTGATTGCATTTAGGACTGGAATTGCCCAGCAAATAATGAAGAGAATGATTGACAAGATCTGGACGTGAGAAAA
>JAQGAB010002021.1:0-13490 GCA_034696565.1 Isotomurus graminis
CAAGTGAGATTTACGAGACACTTCATTTTCTCTGCAGGAGACTTATTTGGCCCAACACACTCAACCGATCTAATCATCAGGAGGACTCTTCAGCTAAAAATCAATCCCAATAGATTATTGACTCAGTTTTTGAATAATTTGCATCCTCACTTAAATCCAACTACCCAACAACAATTACCTCTTTGTATATGAGAATGTTTAAGTCTTACGATGCCAATTTCCCTAGAAGAATAGGCGAAAGAATCCTCGCAAAAAAATGACCTTAACCTTTACTAACCTTAACTGCATTTGCACAATGCAACACAGTCAAGAAAACAACAACAATCAATTTAGCCCTCTGAAGTGATCTCACAACTGACATGAAAGTGCCAAAACAATAGCAACAAACAACGGCATACAATCAAATCAATAGAAAGAGAGAATCAAGAAGGCTTCTTTCATCTTAATTGGCCACACTCAAACATACGCATACACTTAATGTTTGACGGATCTTCTCAAATCTCTCTTAAAACAAAAGACTACCTACTAATGAATACCAATTATTCCAAGTTTTTCTCATGAAAGGCCAAAGGAGTGTCCATCAGTTTATTTCTAAGGTTGAGGGCAAACTTAACATTCCATAGAAACACTTACTTCGTATCCACATAGACTAGAGACTCACTTCGTCTCATTGCTACAGCTTTACACACTGTGCAACAGATCCTTGTTATTCTTATTACGTGTTTTCGTTGTGACAACTCAGTTTATTAGGAGATTGTTATCTTGATGAGAATGATCAATCATCTTCTTAAACTCAGTCTTTGCTGCAAACAGTCCCTTCATGGTGTCTTTTGTTTTCGGACAATCTCTTTCGATGGTGGACTGGCTTTATTGCATGGTGAACTTCTTGGGTCATGGTTCACCCTCAACACAACTTCAATTGTCACTTATTACAATCCATCACTCAAACTAGACGTGTGTTTGTGTCTGTGTGTGTGTCCTTTTACTTAACTACCTTCCGTAGATTTGCACACAGAAAAATGCTATAGTGGATTAATTATCAAGAATTTCACTCATAAGTCAGAAGTAAAAACCCATACCACCAACAACCAACACCAACCGAAACAATTTGCACCCACCTTCCTTTCGTCCCACTGTTAACAGTTATAACTAACTATAACATTTAACTTTGTAAAACAACGTGGAGCTCAAAATATGACTCATCCCTATTCCTGCTATAGTTATGCTAAAGTGTTTGCAGAATAAAAATATTGCTAATCCATTCAGCACTTAATCAATATTGTATGAATAATGTGAGTCTAACACGTCACGAGCCATTCATATGAACACACAACCCACTGCAATAAAACGATTGCTTACACCTGCTAAAAATTGGATTGGATCATTCCAGCTAACCTTTTCCCATTTCATGTCTTTGCATATCCATCAAGTCTTTTGTTAAACTATCGCACTCCATTATTCGCCAGTATTTTGCCTGCCTTGAGATTATACAACTCGCAAAATGAATCTCAGCAAACACGATCGGGAATACTTTGTCATAATATTCCTTTGCCCTGTAACTGCCCTAGTCTACCTGTACACATGTGTAAATCTTCCTCAACATAATTCTGGTCAAATAGAATCTCATTACTTAAAAATGCACTCACAAGAATTGCCACGACTAAAAGAATCTACACAAACTACAAACAGAAAGTTAACTGTCTGGCTTGATCATTACACACGAACCTACAAGGAAATAAAAGAGAGAGAGATGAGAAATAGAGATTTCCGATCTAATTAGAATATCAAATAGTATTTTTTTGTTTAAACCTCCTGCATATCATTATTAGATTAGCATGTAATTAGACCAGACTTGCAGCTTAGACGTGTGTGCTTCCCCCAAAATTCCCTCACGACATGCAAAAGACGAACCAGAACTAATGCACTAAAGCAACTGGATCGTACGGGACTTTTTTACATCTCCTGAATAAACTCTTGACATGAAAGAATGATGTGTGTCTACCTACACGGAGTAATGTCATCCTCACACATAAAGAAGATTGACCGCTGTTCTTTACATGTGCAAAAAATGTCTTAATTTTTAAGCTTTGCAAAAATTCCTTAAACAACTGCCTCAAGCGCATTTATACAAGATGTGTTGCATGGACTACAATTCTAGAATACCACCCTCATGATGATGCTCCTGGCCTATGATGGTCCTTATGGACTATTTAACACAATTGACAGCCAGGTAGACAATAAGATCATCTCGTGAGTGACCGAACTCTTCAAACTTGTTTCCTTGCTACTCCAATCCCCCGACATTCTTTCATTCTTTTGCAAATTCCCCTTCAAAAACATCTATTAAGACCCAGACGAGTGAGCATTATTATAGACTCGGCTGATTGGTGTTGGTTGACCCAGACTCCAATATTTCGTGCACCTTCTGAACTTGACTGACACTGAGAAGTCTCACATAGACTATATAACATTTTTATCTCTGCAGAAACGGTGCTTATTACTCATTATCTGTATAAAACACACACACACACACACACACAATGCAGTACTGCACTTGTAATGGCGTAATTCACGACTCACTATATAGCCAACCTTTTTCTACTCGTCCTAGCAATCCATAATTTTTCTCAAACACTAAATTGGTCAGTCCTCAGGCTTCTCTTCAACTTATGACACAACACAGAAAACCACACGAGATAATTACTGAGCGTAGAGATGAACGATGTGGCACAGATCTTTCATAACTTCAGACAAGTGCAAATGACGAAGATGAGTTGGAGGAGTGAGTGTGAATTAGGTCGCACACCTTCAACCATACGGAGACTAGGGTGAACATACACTGACACTACGAGAGCCGGGTGCTACCCGATTTTACTCTGGAAGTGACTCACAACTAATGAAATACCGTGAGAGACTGACTTTTCCCTGGGAATCGATCCCGTTGCTATTGGTTTGGCAGTAGTGAAAACTCTAAACAGAAACCCGGTGCAAAAGAAAGTGAAACACACATTAATATACATACAAAGAGAATGTGTAAGAATGCAAATGGTCTGGTGTACTAATAGCATGGAGATATTTGATAACAGAAAGGGTAAATATGAACACAACAGCAAACACACAAGTAGAAAGAAGCCTCAGTAAACTACACAACGATCGAAACTAATCTTCCCAGGAAGACTATATGCAAGTTAACAACGCTCTACTAGTAGTATAGCGGAGTACAGTTAGCGTGTGGTGAGCTTATCTTGTCTCCTATCCCAGGTATCATTTCCTAGTCCACTGATTACACTGGACATGCTACGTATTTAAGAATATGTAATTGTCATTTGATGTGCACGGATTCATTCATTATTGACAGGTTGGGGGAACCTTTATATGTGCTTTGACTGCCCTACTCATTAAAAATGAAGGGATGAATCTCCCTATACTTTGAACCCTCGCCACGACTTCCACAAAGATATTAAACACGGAAGGGAGAAAGGATGAACAATAGGAATTGACTTGGTACCTTTTGACTTCAGGTGGGGTAGGGGAAGCTGGAGGTGTAGCCCCTTTCTTCGGGAGACTCTGGAGAAGGTCAGGACTTGAACGGGCTGATGTGTTGGTTTCCTTTTCCACTTTCAACTCCACTTCCAACTGGAAAAGTCCTCCCATGTAGTCCGCAGTGGTTTTGTGTTCAGGCAATGGCACTACAAAATCAATTACATTATTCCATGCACCCGTTTTAAGCAATTAACGTGCTGCAGTTGCAATCCTCACCTAAGATCTTCTGCAGCTTGTCTCCATTCGGCAAATGCTGCACAAGTCTCCTGGACAACTCCTCGCACTCCAACTCCTCCTGCCGCTTCTGTCTGCCGGTGTAGGGTGCGGGGACAACAGTCATGGTTCCTTTGGTAGTGACAGAAGAGTCATCAAAGGACGAGGAGGAGGAGGGGGTCCTGGAGGAAGATGAGGATGAACGGGAAGGTGTGTCGAGGAGAGTAGGAGTGTCGGCACTACTGCTGGAACTTCTCTTGCTGGCATCGGCTGCCGACGACGCTGTGGCAGTGTCAGTCTGTGAAGCCACATCTGAGGTGCAATTGACACGAAGACACACTTCAGACTTCTTGACAGTCTCCTTGTTGTCATCGCCCTTCTTATCCTCCTCGTCCACAGCTTCTTCCTCCTCTTCGCGTCGCTCGGGAATGTTTTCCTTGTTGTGGTCAAAGTGCAGAGGAGCCACCATGAGGGAGGGTCGCTCTTCCTTAAGACTAGTGGGTGGGGACGGAGGGGGCGCATAAGAATCCCGAAGCGGAGCCACTTGAGCCACCGGTGGTGGGATACTCGACTGCGTGAACCCCGTCTTATTGTTGAAGAGGTTCGAGTCGCATGAAATCGACCGCGTGAACGGCGACGCTCCCTTCGCTATCTCCTGCGAACTGAAGATGACCGTTGTGCTGGGTGGACGAATGTTGTGGTATTTCTCCCACGCTACAAACACACACAAATACTCAATTAAACAATTAGAACATTAATTCCCTTTAATTAAATCCTGCACCCAAATCAGCGTCGTTATTTATTACGTCACTCTCAACACCCCTGAATCATATCCACTATTATGCAACCATTTCTCACCTCTTCTGAAGGAAACCAATTAACCATAACCAACCAATGGCTACGGTGCTCATTATAATGCAATTAATCACCCAAGCCAAGCACAACAATGGACTAAAACACGTTATTATAATCGTTTAACTTTCATACATCTATGCACACTTTCTCTAATGCTCATTCACTCGTCAGTCAGATGGTCAAGGTAACTATACAAAATTCTGACAAACTACCCTACAACTCACAAGTTTCCTGTCATTTACAAAAATAAAATTAATAAGAATTTCGATTGCCTGCCACTTCTCAAAAGCCACAAGATAAATGATCGCGATGAAGTACCTTCGGCTCTCCGACCTTCACAGATTAAATCATAAACAAAATATGATTCCATTTGCACATCTTGCCATCATCACTTTAAACACAAACTATTTTTATACCCTTCACGCGAATATTACGATTGCGTAAATTACTCGTGTCGTAGCTACCCGAGGGCCCCAAATAAGTACTTACACAGCTACCGCAAAAACACATCAAATGTGGAAATATTTTAACCTTATTCATCAATCAGATAACAGAACAGAATAATAAGACAGTCAGAATGGATCTGCATAAATGAATGCAGACACAACAGAATTATTTTAGTTGGTAAATTTAAGATTAAATTAGTGCAAATGTGGTTATGCCTATATTATAACACTGTATAAGCTTCTTGACACATATTTTATGGTGATTGATGCTTGTTTCCTCTCCTACTTGGTATTCATAGACACACAAGAACCACACAGAAAGAACGAGACACGATCAATTGATCAATGATCATTCATTCATCCAGGAGTGGAAGTGACCCTTTGGTTCTGGCACACTTCCACTTCTGTCTCGTATTCTTCCTTCTCAAGTCAAATCCATTGATTTTTCTCATTCCATTGTTATGTGATAAAGGCACTGATAGCCTCAAGAGAGACTCTCGGGGTATATTCTCGTCTCGTAATTGATTACGCAAGATTGACTATCTCATAGACACTTTTTGTCGTGCTCATTGTCCCTGTCTAATTATGCCCTCACCGTCAACCGTCCTAATGACCCATACACCACCAACAACTGTATTTATTTATAGCACGAACTAGATCAACGCAAGGACACTCTCCCTTCTCTCCTAATCAATTCAATGTTAAATTGTTTCATTTGTCATCGCACGCAGTGTGTCCCATTCATCCTTTTGACTCACGACTTCATATAATCCCGTACAAAATATCCTCACAAACCTGCCCTGCCCGACGCCATCAAGAATCAACATTACCTACGAGAAGTAGTTCACTAATTTAGGTGAACATTATCGTGTCCTCCTCAAACAATGTGACAAACAGATTATTCAAAGGGAAATTACTGCTGAGAGTAGCTTTAGCTTTACGTATAATTATTTATGCGAATAGAGTTGTTACAATGACACCAAAAACCAAGATCCACACCCATCGTCATCCCCCATAGCCTTCCATGATGTAATGTTCAATGGTCATTTACTCAAATGCATCATACTATAACACTCATCAGCAGAACCGTGAAATCCCACTGTCAATTAATGAAGGATGACATGGATATGGTTCAGGAACTGTTATTCAAACGACACAATCGACAATGACATAACTTGTGCAAGACATTCAAAATACAGTTTTATTAAGACTCGCACCAAAAACTACAGCTACTCATGTCACTAAACCACCTCTACTTCTTCCAATTGAGCAATTCTAATTACACCACGTCAACTTTGTTAAGTAAAAGGAGTATATATACACGTCTATCTCATTTGAATAGAGCTTTTGCATGCAACGAGCTATTAGACTATAATATACGCTTACAAATTGTACAAAATCCAAACCGATTCAAGTTGTTTCTAAAAAAGGAAGCAGAACTGAAAGGTTGCATCATTCACACGTGTTATGTGAGCATAAATGCAGTTTCGCAGTTTTAGGGTGGAGAGTAGGAGTCTACACACATAATTTGTGCATTGCTTTGTGACCATTGCAGACTGACGCCACTGGTTTCTCTGTCTTTAACTGTCTACTACTCTCCGTTTTGCCTAATTAGTAATTATATACCTTTAGTTCTACAAACCGTATAGATGAAAATTTAAAGGTCCAAAGCAAAAGATAAAAAGAACTCGCAGCATGAAATACAATCATCCCCTACCTCATCATCATCATTTTAACACATCATCGTCTATCCCCACTGAGAAATCTATTTTGAAATATCAAAAATTGCTCTGTTCCACAAGATTCAATAACTCTCCACATACAAAAGAAGGAAGGAGATTCACATTTTATTCCCCAATTTATATTTAAACCTATGCAAAGGAACGAATTATCCGAGCTATTATTTTTATACCCCATGTAGGCCATGTTTCCAATTTCAAAATATATATGGAATAATTTGCACAACACTTTGCAACAGTAGAGTCGGTTCACCACCTGCGACAAAAGTGTATCTCTACCAGGAGCCTCGAAATGTATGCAAGAATTGGGAAGGAGAACAATGGAATGAAAAGTGCTAAAGTACATCACACCAACATCCCAAGAGACAGAGAAATCACCTGCAATCATCGTTATCACACTAAACAACAAAAAGAACTTGTTCTCAGTCCTCAAAGTATCATTCTGAGTTTGTTGAATTATGTAAATGTACAAATATGAAGAGAAACAATATGTGTCTGATGATGTTGAAATAATGACTCGGGTTGGGGTACACAGGAGTAATGAATCCTTTTAAGCCACAGTTTAATTTCTTCTTGGGCTTAAATGGAAGAATGGGAATTACAGAAACATTAGGCAAGTGAAAACGTAGACAAAATACGAAATGACAGTGTGAGAAATCGAGACAAGAGACAACTATAAACATACGTGATTGTCAATGCCAGTATTTTGCACTCGCACACACAATTCTTAATCTTGACTGTCAACTGTTGTCTTGCCATTTGTATATTATATACTTAATTTCCATTTGCAAATGTAAATGAGCACGATAAGACAATCAAGAACATTAAGATAGACTTCCATTATTTTTACTCATGTTTGCATAATTGTTGCAGAACACATTATAAACCTGCTCTTATCCAATTCAGTCATTCAACATCCTACACTATATTCCTTTAATTGTGCTTGTGCAATGATACACAGACACAAGCTAACTCTGAATTCTAAAAATTGCATCACCAACTACGGTCTTAAACACAGGCCAACTTGCTTGATGCTCCTGTGTGTGTGGAACAACTACATAAAGATGCCAAAAGGAGAAAGACCATTATTATTATCTGGTCCACACAGAAGGACCGCGTGTAGTGTGCCAAAATCACAAGATCATTTGTACAACACACACACTACTGGTTGGATAAATTTATGTATATTTGCATTGCCGTGCTTGGTAATGATTCCTAATGGCATTGACTAGTTACTCTGTGTTCTATACCATTATTATCAAAGATTTAATCCCAGCTTTGAGAGAAAACAATGGAGCATCCATGTCATGACCACTACTCATTATTCTTTCATTACACACATCTTAAACACTGAAACTCAATGGTATTTATGCAATAACACATACACAAATGGTGCAGAAGGATCGAATAATAGTCATGTTCTCTTATAGTGAATGTTTATATTCTCTCTAAATGTTTTAGTAGCATTGAAACACAACCATTTATTGCCATTTGGAAAGAACAGACCACTTTTCCATAATTGTGTTCGCTTAAAAGGTGGCTGTCTTTCTTAACTCCTTCTTACCAATTGTAAGTGCTTATTACGCTTCAAAAACGCTGGTGCGATGGCTCTCACCTTAACCAAAATTCCCTACCTCTATGATTAATTCCTAAAATTCAAAGCCTGAAAGTTTCGTAACTATCACCAAATTGCGCATTATGGTGGTCACTTTCTTTCCCAGAAAGAATTAGGCTTCTCCTGGTCTACAACAATTTGAGCTGTGATGCAGTTCCCAGTGAAACTTGATCCGTGTGTGTTGTTGATACCTGAATTTCTACAAATGCACTTCAGCACCGAGTCGAGATTCCTAATTCTTTTAGAATATTACTCCATTTATATTGTTCACAGCTATTCCTTCATTTCACACTCGAGATACAAAAAGTGTCATCATGTTCGTGAAGTAAGACCTGCTGATGTGCAACTATATGCATGCTCTTCGGTTGCTTCCTCATTTCCAATTGAACAAAAACCCCACCACTACGAAAGATTAAAGAAAAGAATATAAAGCATTGTAACACTCATGATTAGCGTTTTTCCGTGGGAATGAAACTCGATCTTGAATCATCTTCACATGTAACACACAATAGAACACGTAGTATAGCTTATCTCTAAAAAAGAAACAAGTAGTAATCCTTCAGATCAAAATCTCACTTTCCCCTGCCTCACTTTCCTTATCAGGCTTTATCTCGTGCTTTGTATATTGCCAACAAATATACTACTGGGAACATAGACAATATGTTTTGCACAAGTTAGGAATTCATGAACGCAAACCTACATGAATTTCGTGAGAGTTTAGATCTTAACACCTTAGAACAGTGAAGTAACACCTTCACAACAAAAACAAACATACTGAAAGCTTTACTTTTAATGCATTAAACGTCAATGAGGGTTGGATTTAATTTAATCAACCAATCTACACCTACATTCACAAGTAATTTGAAAATATCTCTCTATAAACGGCAGCCTGTGTGTATATGGCGTTTAATCTACTGGCGACATTAACGAACCAACATTCCTGTGAAGGTGTAAAAAAGTGTAATTCCGTTTCAAGAACGGACATTGCCCTTAGACCAGCATATCACTTATTGAGAGTATGTATGAACACATTATGGAAAGAGGAGCGTGTGCAATTACACTCACCTCAGAAGATACTCGAAGCAAAAACAGCTTTTACTCTGCGTCACACGCATATCCAGGAACACAACTCGAGTTCCACTATCAACCCCCACCAGCATCTCATCATCTCAACATCGGAACTCGAATAAAAAATGCAACAAAGGGGAAACAACCTTGGGAAGGTCTTTTGGACTTCCTCTTCTTTACTATATACTACATTAACAATTATGGCTAAGACAGAACATGTTTCTCTACAACTCAAAATTTCTAATTCACCTCCAGCGTTCAAAAGATGAAAACAATAGAGGAGCCAAAATACTTAGAGATGCAGAAGGAAAGCTCCCACTGCAAATTCCCTTCGAGCCAAATAAGCACAACAAAACCTCAAAATTAGGTAATAATCCTCCGTGATGAAATGCACTAAATTACTCCTTTCTATCCTTCGCTCTCCCCACATGATCTCCTAGTTTCATAATGCTCAGCCTTTCATTTCACTCAAGCGTTGACGACATTTACCCTGAGAAAAACTTAAACTAATCAAGACTCTCAAGACATCAAGTTTTTATTCTCAAAGAATAAACACACCTTGAGACTCTTCAGATTCTCAGTGATTGTCACACACAGAAGAGTAAATATCACATCATCACATCTCCCCATTGTGTGAGGTGTGGAATACAATGACTTCAAAAAAGCTCCAAGAGAGACGATCTTTTATACTCGACAATCTTCTAGACACCAAACCAAACCTCCTCATCTCTCTATATTCCTCCTCCTAATTCACGTCACACTTAATTCTAATTCCTTGACCACAATCCTTGCACAAAGGAACAGATTTCTGGAGATAAATTACCAAACACACCTCATTTTTATGGAACACAGACATCGGGGGAACGGGTAAGAAATCGATGAATGGATGAAAGGAGGAGGAGATACATTTTTTACTGCCTGTCATCGTCATCAACTAAAGTTCTCGATCTTCGTTATTCCACAAAGAACTCAGTCTTCTTGATTCGTGCAAAAACTTATCTTTCTCTGCATTCGTCCTATTATTATATAATTCTTTCACCCGTGGGCATGTGTGTATGTATGCAATTCCTCCTAATGACTCTACTTAATCCTTAATGATTACCAAACAACTCAAAACTTTAGATACTTTCTGGTCCTTTGTCAATTTTGTCATCCAACAATCAAATGAATGGTCCAAGGTGAAGGCACTTTTCAAAGATTGGCATGCAAATATCTTTCTCGTCAGATTTGATTTTGTCATTACAGAAGAGTTTAACGTATTGCACAGTGACATGAAAGACAACATTCCTCAAAAAATCATCTAAGACATAAACATGTATGAATGTATGAGCAAGTAGAAGGAAGGGCAATGAATTTCCCCATTACATAACATTAAACTTCCACACACTAAAAGGTAATCATCATCAGAGACTTAGCAGTCAAATTGAATAAAAGTAAAACCACCAACCACCACTATCGTCTTCAATTTAATCTTTAATCTTCTTACAGAACACGACTCTTCAGGAAGAACATTTTTTACCCTACAAATGACTACAAATTCTTTACCAGGAGAGCGAAGTCATTGCAAAGAAAACCGATTCTTACAACGGGCTCCTTCAAGGAAACTCTATTTACTTCCATCACGTTTACTTGCTAAAAGCGAAGGCAAAATTAAATTGCTCATATAAACGATTTTAAACAAAAAATCAATTGCGCAAACCTAACTACCATCTCAGGTTTAAGCTTCAAAAAGACTTCACATGAATCGCGAACTTTATGCAAGACTGCAGTAGATATTCAATAAAAAGCATACTAAATATTGAGATTGTCACTCCCCTCAACAGTAAAACCTTTGGTTTCTTTTTTAACCCTTTAGTGTATAATTCATCAGTTGTACGCTAAAGTGAAAGATTGCTCTGTGACATATACTCCACTAACATACCTTCAGGATCACTTTTCCTCCTTCCTAGTCAATCAAACATCTTAACCATCAGCTCCAAATTGCATAATTTAGCGCAAAACTGCACTAAGAAAGTCATACTCCCTTTACATCCTTTGATCTATAATTATGACCTCGTGCACCGGCACAGATTAAACACTCGTAAATAGTGCAATGCGTTGTTTTTCTTGCTCACGAATGAACGATAGGGTTAAACATGATAATTCAGTGTGCTGAGTAACAATTAAGGGTTGAATGCGTGTGAAATTAGTAAAGGACATGAATTATTTCTTTAAAAAATACAGAATCAGTAGTAAAGGGACGTTGCATCTATGACAAGGTAGCAGAGTCAACAGTGGGGCTGAGCGCAATGGTCTGATGTCCACGTAGTAGTGGTCACTTGTCTAAGTACTTACTTATGCAGCTTGGAAGAGCCAGTAGGGCAAGTCAAGTAAGACGTTACTTCCGCTGCCAATCAACTTCCCAAACACTCACGAGCATCACGAAGACTCAATGCCTCTCACCAATTGCCGATCAATGCAACTTTTGTATCATGAACAAGTAAATAGGTCGATTTTACATAATGCGAAGGGTTTGGTAGCAATCGAAGATCTCAAAAATAGTCCACATTGCATTTTACCCATTTTATAGCTGTGTTATTATAACTCAAAATCATAATCCACTCCTTTCAAAAACAATCTTGCAAGCTGAACTGCAATTTCTGAAGCAACTTTGCATCTTCCTAACTTCCTCATTCTCAATAATCCCAAAATTCAATGGATTTTTCAGCTTCCAGTCTCGCAGCAAAAATAACATAAAATGTTTAGCAGATAGTTGAATGTGAAACACAGACTTAATATTCAAATTATATGTTTGTTTTATGAGACAGTTTGTCTAAAAAACAATAGGCAACAACTAAGTCATAAGAAGTCAGGAAAGAAACCCATGAGTAAATTTCTAAAGATCATAACAACTGACAACAATACCCAACACTCTGCCTCCACGTTAATTCTTATAAGACGAGATGAAGATGAACTTGTGAACAAATGACACCCGCTTCAAACAAACCTGTTATCGGATAAGCATGAGCAAGACTAACATTAAGTTGAGGCAACTTCCTACCACATAAACAACCATCAGAAGACCCTAACTTTAATTTTACACAAACCTTCATCATCCCCTGCAGATTGTTTTTAAAAGCGTGTAATTTTACAAAATGTCACAGGTCCTTGTTGTTCAAAACTCCTATTAAAGTACAAGTACTCATCAAAGGTCATTTTGTTCCCCACAAGCAACCGACAGTAATCTTCGAAAAACAATCGCCCAAGTAATCAAGTCCAAGAAGATTTAAAGTCAATCATATTCCCAAAATCACTTGCAGTTTCCGTTTTTTATTGCCAATCTCGTAATGAAATAAAAGTAATAGACTGAGCAGTTACGACAACGAGTCAACAATCCGTAGTAAAAAGAAGCACAAGCAACAAAGCAACCTCACTCTCGCTCATTGCAAAACTCCAAACTGCAACAACTAACAACAGTAGTTGTCGTTAATCACCACAGACTACCATCAAGCTCATTTATGTCAGACTCTCTGCCATTTAAATGTGCATAACCACCAGTAACACAAGCTAATTGCTTGTTGCCTATAACTTTTTATTGGATTTGATGCCAAAATCCAATCGACATTTGAGAAGAATGGAGTAACCGAGAGAAGAAGCTTAATTTTTTCCTCCCATATACAAATGATTAACTCATAGGTACGACTGAACAGACAGGCAATCCCTCTGCAAAATTGACGAGTGCACTCGTTAATTGCTTTGATCATCTTCGAAAAATCCCCTCCTATTTAAATTACCGTTTTCTGACAAGCCTCCATTGCTTAGAGAAGAGCAGCAAGTAGAATAATTGGAAGAATGAAATGCGGATCAAAATCTCTTCCCCTGGCATGCAAACATAAACCTTTGAACTTAAGAAATTGCACTTTACTAAGGACACCATGCACCATCAGGAAGGTATAATGCCGCTATCGACTAATGTCCATTTGCATCATCTCAGTGTCTACACACTTTTGTACCTGAAGCAATTCCATAAAC
>JAQGAB010002022.1:0-13486 GCA_034696565.1 Isotomurus graminis
GATTTTTTATCCTGAATCTTACTGTCAAGAGATTGGCAGTGGTGCGGGTTCGCGGTGTTTTTTAAACACCACCACCATTGGCCACTATAGCCCCCTATACAACACAACTTGAACTTTCCGTCTAAGAATCCGTCTTTGTTCCCACCCCTTAAGACAAGAAAAATCCAAATTAGATGGATCCCAGTCAATTCGTGGTATAAATATCACTTTATTCTCAGCTGGATCTTAAACTAATAAACGTGTTCCGTTACATTGGCCCCGTTACGTGTTAAGATTTCTTAGAAGGATTATAATAGATTAACAGTTTAACTATAAGAAATCCCGCTAGCCAACATCATGGCATTCGCTAGGTGCATTTGAAACTTAATAACTTTTGGAAAACATGTTACAATTACTATTGACGCTTATCTGGTAGCCTCAGAATTTACACAATTGACATGCAAAACAATTAATGTATTCCATTTATTCAATAGATTTCTTTGTATTTATACTTTTAAACTGGTATTATAATATTTGTAATGAAGTTTTTGCTAATAATCAGCTTACAGAGCATAATGCCGAGAGAGTCATGAATGGGTCGGTGGATTCTTCCTGTATCAAGAGACCCTAGGAAATACCCTAGGTTTTTCTGTGCAAGGGCCTCTCATGCAATTTCCCCGTAAGCGACCCCTGTTAGGCAAATGCCTTCGAGAACCCAATATATCGAAGAATCCTTGGATACAGGGAGATTCCACTGACCCATTTATCATTCTATCGGCATTATGCACTGTAAGTCTCGAAACCAAAATTGCAATTAAACTTGTACCCACCATAGTGTAAATATACTAACGTTAATTGTTGTTTCAGGTTGCTATACTCTCTATGCATAATTTCAGGAATATTCAAGGATAAAATAAATTTTTGAATTACTACCAAACCTTGCTTCACCCTAAAAGACAGGACACTCACTGCTGAAACCAAAGAACTGCTTTGTTCCCCTACAAAAACTATTAATGACAGAAGAAGACCAACTAACAGCGTGTAGAACTGGACAATCACATTTCCATTTAAACTCAGCCTCACTGGCTTAACTTCTGACGGTTGATACTGCTTATCAGTCAACTGCATCCATACGCTAGGAATCCCAGAGGCTTTGAACCACGAAATTCTTATTGGAATCGTCATGTCTCTCCAATATCTCAGACGCCAACCAGTCTCCGTAACAAAAAGCCCTTCTGTTCCCTTAAACAGCTTCCCTGTAATCTCATTCCGGTTTCCAAGCACTTCAAACCGCTTCTTTAAATCAGAGTTCCATCCAAGTAGTGCCACTTGATTGCAATCCCCAAGCAGATCCGTAAAACTTAAATTGACCCCTTTCAACACAATCCGCGATCCCAGTGGATGAACTTCAACCGACGCTTCCAGCTCCTTTAGTTTCTTTTTCTGCAACTGCCACCCGTATTCGTTCACAACTCCTGTGAATTCCATTGTGCATGAATAATCGTGTTGGTAAATTTTTTCGTAATCAAAAACACACTCAGAGTACAACTTGTACCCTTTCTCAATTATTTGATCCACACGAGTAAACGGTATTTTCTTGAACGATTCACTCAACGACTGAATATTCTCTCCTTTGTACGCAGTCGACACAACATTCAAGACTAGCAGTGTCAAGCCGCATGAATAGTACAGAGGACCTCGTTTACCTTTGTTTTCTGGAATGTAGTGACTTCGTTCCAACAACAGAGTAAACCCGTAAAGCCATGTTCGCGAGTTTGCAAGTACCAGGCGGAAGTTGAACTTGTTTTCGACAAGAGACAGAAGAAAGGGCCAGAAAACAATAAACGCGATGATGCAACCCCAAGTAGCTCCATCAAAGGACGAAAAAAGTCCGTAGGCAGATGGTTTCTGCCAAGATGTCTTTCCGCAGCTTACGAACGTGTAAAAGTCTTTTCCTCGTACTAAAACGGGTTCACCAGGAACATTTAGATAGATTTCGGGGTTGTAACAAATTTGCTTTCCTTCCGGATTAAGTGTGGAATATTCGGTTGTGTTTTCAATGAAGTAGCTTGAGAATTCTTCGCAATTAACATCCGACTTAACTTTCCCCACAAACGAAGCGTTTGGGATGATGTAATTCGCAAACGAAATATCCGGCAAAAATTGATTTGTTTTACGGTGCCGAAGGTACTCTCGAAACGATGGCGCGTGTTTTGGAACCATGAATAGGTCCTCTGCACTTCCGGTGTGTATCAACCATGGGACTCTTCCACCAAGAGAACTGAGCATATTTGCTTTATTCTTCCATGTGTCTATGCTAAGGGGTATTATCACCTGGCGACACTCACAGCATGTGAAACACACAAACTCAAATGACTCTATGGACAGTTCTTTTGACACAAGTTTCCGCTTCTGCTTAAAGTCCCCAGAGTTTAAGTAAAACAGCAAGGACGTACGTTGGTCCACAATACTTGTCCACGCAACCTTCTGGGATACCCACCACGCTTTCATATGCTTTGTTGAGTTCCTGTGGCACAGTAAAAGGAAGTACGTCGGTCTCATGTTTCCTCCAAACACATCTTGAAGCCCTATCAACAAAAAATTCAGTTTAATTCCTTTAACAATCAAGGAGTAATGTGTACCTGGTGTCCTTCCATATCTGAACCACGTTTTGCTACTTCCAAGAATATTCACTTCCCGCAGAGGCCACTTGCTAACCGCGAAGAAATGAAACGCATCTTTTATTTCCGGATGAAACAAGTCAAACTGTGCAAAGCATTTCCATCGGAATTTAATCGTGTCTGCGTCTGTGGCCTCTTTTATTTCCTTACTCGCGTTGTATTTACTCAGGTTATCTAGCGATGGGACCTTTCCATAAAAGAACTGAACAATGTCAGGTTGGTATCCTAAACTGTGCGAAAATTTTACATTAGCTCCTGCAAAATCAAACCGTGTGAGATAAATTGGACTTTTCCATTCGTTCAAATCGATTCCCTGGAAATTTTGCACGTTTACGAGACACTCACTGAAGAGAGAGATATAAACGTTTAAGTTGTCAACTCTTAATCCAGGATAACCCTCCTGAAGAGGCCATTTGGTCTTGAAAGGCACATCCTTATAATTTAATGGATTCCCTAACGATATTTGACGATACGCAGGATGTGTGTAAATCATATGGACAAGATTAAATAAACTAATGAACTGTCCACCAAGCTGACAGTTGCAATGACAGACAATCATTGCAAAGAATTCCGGAACTACTGGATTAAACGACTTAAACTAAATTTTTTAATCCTTTGTATTTTAAAACCCAGCTTACACGTTTATTCCTCAACAACACGTTTTAGATATATCGATCTTATTTATTTACGTGCCTTTTTCATTTAAGTAAGTTAATACAGGGTGAGCCAGCTCGACGTCCCCCTCTTTCAAGCTGTGTGTCTCCGAAATGGTTGGAGTCAGGATTCAACCATTAATATTTTCAGAAAGCTGACAAAATTTGCTGTCAAGTTCCTTGAAAAAGTATTTTTTCAGTGACCGTATGACGAGACTAAGCGCATTTGAAATAGCGCTGGATTCTTAATTGTTGGCGACAGATTTCAACCGATAAACAAATTTGCAGAATTTGCACCTGTCATCTAACAATAAGTATGTCATTTAATTTTAGCTGTTAAAAGGACTCTGGACCCCTTTCGGGATTTTTTCGGTGGATTAAAAATCTACGAAAAGATTTCAGGCCATTAAACTGCAAAAGTTCTTAATTTAGGGATCATGTAACGACAACCAGTTTCAGTCGCTATGTGCTAATAAAAGTTTCATTCAGTTGATGAGAGATTTTAATGGTGCGTTGAGACACAGGGTACTGAAATTAAAGAACAATGTTCTTGAATTTGTTGCCTCTAATTTAAGCACAAATTTTAACTTTTAGGATGACAGGTTTAAATGATACAAATTTTTTTATCTGTTGAAATCTGTCGCCAACAATTAAAAGTCGAGCGTTACTTTAAATGCGTTGTCTCGTGATACGGTCACTGAAAAACTTGTTTTCATTGTATTATTCTGCAAATTGTGTCAGCTTCCCGAAAACTACATTGGATTAATCCTTACTCTAACCCTGTAGGAAATATTGGGCTCGAAAAAGGGGGACATCGAGCTGATTCACCCTGTAGATAGTGATATTAAATGAGCATTACGTTGAATAAAAAGACTGAATACGGTATATTAACAATGTATATTGATATTTGATAGATTGCTTGTATACAAAGCAGTGTTTGGTTAAAACAACACTTAAATATTTAATCGGAGAGCCACATATATGCTTAGAGACTTATGAAGGTTTGGTAGCCAGTACATATGGGATATAGCTATCTTCGTTAATGGACATTTTGCTATAACTAATATATATTTAATGCTTACTTTTAACAATAATTAATTCACTCGGCAAATTATTCTTTCTAGTGAATTAGTTTCCCGATTGAACGAATTTTTAAGTCACATGGATCTATGCATTTGTCCCAGAACTTTATCATGAAATAATGTTTCGGTGTAAGTCGCAATTAAATGAATGGATTGTTGACTTGCACAATCAAAGAAGGTTTGTGTTGCTTTTGCAAGCTAATTTTAATAATATTTTATACGTCATGATTCCTCATAAATTTGTAGAAATGTTATATTATGTTCAACGTATATCACGATAGCACAAAATCCTCTACCAAGCGTTAGAATAGTGCCACAGATTGGCTGAAGTCTGTCAGGTTTGGGGGCTGCTCAGGAGGTTGAGCATAGTCATTATGGAGAGGGAAACTTTAATTCCTTCGTCACCTCTGCCAACACAACAACAACAATTCCTTCGTTAATAAACTATTGTTAGTTCAACACAATGAAATCCATATTTACAATATCATATGATATATAGTGTATTGTACAAGTTTTAGGTTCAAGAATAAATTGTGATTTCATGTGTTGAACTCGTGTGTCCTGTGTGCAAGTATATTATCGTGTCTGTTTATAATGTCATACCCTCAACCCTTCACACGAATATTGGACTTCCTGAAGGACGATATCCCTTTAAGAAGGACCATTCCTAGCACACGCACAATCCCTACTTATCCTAAATGTTAAATTCCTCACTTCGTCATTGCAGGTCGAATTATTAGAGTTAAATAACACGCAGTCTGATTAAGGCAGAATATATGTAAGCATATTCCTCGTACTCCTTGTCGTTGTCACAATATGCTATTTTTGACGATTATGTTACAAATTACAAAATGATCTGGAAATTACAGACGTACATACTAATAGTGACATTTGCTTACCTCAAGTAAACGTTAGTTAGTTGTCACTTGTGTGACTGTCACTTGATTAACTCGCTCACACTCGGTGCTTAAGTGGCAAAGAAATTGTTGTAGTTAATGACAGCATCGGCCAAACGGGGCTTGCTTGTTATATTGGTATCTGAATATTTCGTGCTCGATTAGTTTTTGTCTTTATTGGTTAGCTTGTTTTAGGCTATAAGTATGCTTAATACCAATGTAACTTAAAATTCCTGAAGTACGCAAGATACAGAAGAATCGAATTAGGTTTATGTAAGTTTGGTGCGGAATCGCTATACTACATAATAAATTAAGACAATTATCGGTAGACACACTTCGTTTGATGAGCTAAGGTTTAGTGAAGTAGGAAATTCAGTGTAAATATTGGTACATGTTGATGGGACATTATGATAGATGAATGTGGGGCAATTAAATTATTTGATATTATATAAGAACATTTATAAATTACCTAGTTAACAAATCACTGCATGGCAGTTGTGATTCAAGGTCTGTTTGCATTCAGTATATGTAATTTTTAGGTGAATTGGTGAACTATGTTTAAACTGTAATTGTGTGCACTAAAATACTGAATTCAGGGGGTAGCTAGATCCAGTTTGTATTCAGTTTTATATTTCGATTTCAGAAGATTATAGACTTACATTCGTTCACGATAATATTTGAAAGCTTGTTAATTTGTCCGGAAGTTTTGATCTCAAAGCTAATGATAATTATACCATTGGTATGACTAGACTAGGATGAAGTTAGCTAGTGCAAACAAAACATCACAGATAAACCTGTGATAGGTAAGATTTATGTGAAAGCTGGATAGAAGAAGCTTGAAAACGGACCCAAGCAATAGACAGTGTTCTCCAATCTACATTAATAACTTAAAAATAGACAGTAGCTGATCCTGACGCAAATAGCTTTATAATTCCAATTAACTTTCAGACATAAACTAATTCATATCCTTGAGATTACGAAGCAACCAATAGTGTGACAATTTGCCTGACACAAAAGTCTAGAATAACTGACGGAGTGGTGATTTCAAAGTAATTGGATGTGCCCATTTTAACTCTTAGTGTAGAACATGATCTGAGCTGCCTTTGGCTCAACGCCTTTTGAGTTTGTGTGTGTAGAATAGTCTTCCACTTTTCGAGCACTTGAATAGATACCTTATTAACTTGCCCACATTCTTTAAAGCAGAAATTAACAATTACAACGCCATCAATTGCGAGGAGCAGTTGTAAGCAATACATTTGAAATGGGATAGTTTCGTACAAACGAATAGCTGTGTACATGCCTACAGTGATGAGTATTGACCACCCTGCGCACATAGTGGCGTATATAACAGGACCACAGCAGATGTTAGTGATCTGTAGATGCACCTGAAAGCGTCTGTACTTCATTAGGGATGTTTGTCCGAATGTTTGAGTTTGATTTCTGCAAAAACAAAACCGTATGAAAGTATATATGAGATTATGAATAATATGGAACTTACTGTAGGACGTTCGCAAGAAATTTGCGCAATGAAATCATGAAATAGAAGGTGCCTGTGACACTGGCTATTGCACCACACGCGATAGTCTGTAGCATGACAAACCATTCCATTGCTGCAAATGCACCAACCCAAATGTAAATCGAGAAGCTGTTGTAAGCTAATTGCCCATTGTGGCCACAAGGAAGTGCAACTGATCCCATGAATACATCAAGACACGGCTTGATAATTGCTAGTAAGCCAGAAGATGCGGCCATTCCGTAGATTGATATGTATGCGAGGTATGTCGCAACTGGGAACACGCCGTCTGCATTGAGTCCCTTGTAAATTGTGTTCACTCCTGTAATTTCATTTCTTGTGTAAAATTAATTAAAAGTACATTAGGATCGTTTGATAGAGACAGAAATTTACGTAACCCTTTTGACTCTCTTCTTGTTCCCATTGATAGGTAGCATTAAAAAGTAACACGTACTCGCTGCGTTTGCGGAAGTATTCCATTTTAAAAATATAGTTGCAGACAAGAAGTGAAGTCCATCCGATGTTCAAAAGGTTTTCAGTTTTGGTGGTTTGTCCTCTTCGGTAAGCTAGCCGGAGGAGCAAAGCGGCAATCCAAAATGTTAGGAGGATTCGGCTTAAGACTCCTGCGAGCTTTCGAAATTTGGTTGAGCTGACAACAACTTGTTGTGATTTGTTGTCAACATGGAATGGAAGGGCGTGACTGGCACAACAGGCTTGAAGTTGTCTACGGTTTACTAAATAAGCATTGGTGAAAAATGTGGACTTGATAAAGTTGTATCTAGCCATGTTGGAGATTTTGAGAAAAAGTTTTCCTGAATTTTTTAAAGTTAGCGCAGTTGTTTTTATAAATGTGTAACGGATTTGCAACTAATGGACAGTTTGTATCGATGCATGTGAATTTATGTGCTTTTGAATGTACTCGTATACACGTGTGTAGAAATTTAGTTTCCTTGACTTTGTGGCCACGGGCAGGAGAAGACATTATCTGTTCACATACGGTTTTTTTAAGGTTACAGTAGCGGGGGAAAGTTTGACGGCTTATTTTAATATTGTATAGGATTAATGGTTTGAGCATGCTAAAATTCGCTTTATTTAATTAATTCAGGATGATATGTTTCAGCTTGCTTGTGGACTTATCGTTTTAATCTGATCAGTTTAGTTTGAATGACAGGCGGAAGCAATAATAGCCTAACTGATGTTTCATTTAAGTAAGTTTGTATTGAATTTTAGACATTTATGACCTTTTCAGTCACATCATATTCTTCGTTGGGTTCCAAATTCTTTGATTGCTTGCTGTATTAGAATGTGTGCAATTTAAACTTTCCAGATGGAATTTACCACATGGTAAGATCTTTAATAGTTGATTGTTGTCACATACTAGTCCTTCTTTTATGCTGAAAGTAGTTGGCACGTTCTGGCTGTGTAGGTAAATAACTGCTGGCTAAGGTTGTTGTATATCAATAAAATTCAGAAATAAATATGTGGTGGTTTTGACTGATTGAACGATTAACATGTTTAGTTATCTGCAGGTGCCAGTATTCATTTCCTGTCTTTGTGATAAGGTTAGGTTTTCAAAATTTATATAGAATGTAACGGGAGGTCACTCGCCAAGGACAGTCAGTATTCAAATTCCCGTCAGTAGAAAATCTGAAGTGGTGAGAACCTCTGAAGAATCGGGAAGAAACCTGTTGCTTAAAATATAAATATAGTTAATTAAATGGGAAGTGTTGATTGTGTCACAATTATAGATATTTTGCAGTGGTTTGCATACTTGAAGAGTGTGCAGAATGTACAAACATTGTGTCATTTTTCCATATTTCCGTATGAAGAGATTCAGCAAAGAAGGATAAAGATATATTACTTGTTACACGAGGTTTTAACTGCACCATAAATATATTGTGTTTAATTAGTAAGAATAAAATGTTCCAAGAATAGTATTTAATGGTATTCTTAAGCTAAATAAATTAAGCATCTGCAGTGCAAGTGCTTAGTTATGCATGAAGGTGCCGAATAAAGGGTTAGTTGTCGTGTTTCGATAAAAACATCAAACAGAGGAATTAGAAACGTTGTTATTGTAATAGAAACAGAAATATTTTCTCAACAAAATGACAAGAGCCGCTTGGAACTTGGGCATTCTTGCAGCGTAGATGATTGGATTAATAAAAGAATTAGTAAGGCCAATAAGCATATTAATTGTGTATTGGAATAATGGGAGTTTATAGTTGGAAGGTTTGATGGACGCATCGTACAAGCAAAGAAGGTTCCAGGGAAGCCAACACAGAATGAAACCTCCTGAGATGATTGACATCGTTTTAATGAATTTGCTTTGTTTTGCTTTTATGCACTCTTGTTCTGTAACTTTTACAGGTAGTTTTTCTTCCAAAGTTGTACTTAAGCTGCCAGTTTTGTTGGTGCCAAGCTCTGAAAGAATTACGCAAGTAATTAAGTTGTTAAAGATAGTGTTGCTGTTAGAATGCCCGGTTACTTGTGTCATTAGTTTTGATTTCGTAGCTGGACTCACCTGGACAGTGGAATCTTTTAATTCGTTTCTTCAGTTCTTGATATACTGTAGACATTAAATAAAGAAATAAACGTTTTGTTAGGTATTGCGGAAACCTTTATAAAATACCTTTATAGTACAAAATGATTAGGATAGTCGCTGGGAACCAAAATGAGGCGGAATTATAGTGAACTACCCAGTAAGGCACTTTCTTAGTCCAACACATTCTTGATGCTGTTGTATCGAATGCTAAATGCTCCCAATCAAAGATTAAAGGAGCAATGACCCAAACTGATAGGCCCCTGATTAGCATCAGCTTTTGAATGACAGTTTGAAAGGATCTTCGCTGAAGGTACGAGATTCCTTCGGTAAGAGTTCGGTATCTGTCCACAGCAATTGCCACGAGGTGAAAGGGAGTGACTACATTCATGATGAAGTAATTGAAAACCACGACTTTGCAAAAGGTCAATCCTACGCCATACATTCCTGTAATAGTTAGGTAAAGTATAAAACTGACGACAAGTGCAGTGACAATGTCTGCTATTGCTAATGAGAGGAGATAAATGTTTGACGGAGTGCGGAACGGACGATGAGTGAACCAAATAATCAGTACAATTAAGTTTCCGCAAAGTGTGAGTATTACTGTGGGTATCCCGAAATAAAAGAAGATCCCTCCGGGTTTGACGGAAACGGAAATCGGAGTGATGTTCCCGATAGTTTGGTTCAAAGATGTTGAATTATTCATTTTAATATCTGCTATGAAGTTAATACGTGTAAAGTTTCGATTCCACAGAATAGTGAAATGTAGTTTCAAGCCTTGTTCAGGTTAGCAAACGTTTAGCCTTTTATTTTGAGTCAGATAAGCACGGATTTAAGAAAGATTATGTAGCGGGAATAAGGCTTAGTAGATTTTATTTCCTGTATGCGGTTAGGTTCGTGCGAGAAACGTTTAGTTTTTGCCTCATTGCTTCGACGTGACATTTTAGTGGAGTGCAAGCAAAAGCTACAATAAATCAAGTATTGAAAACGTATTATGTATTTTATTTTCTATGGAGATAAGACCCAGCTATGTGAGGGGAAGCTTATAAAGTGTGGGAATTTAAACAGAAGCAGATATCTGGAAGTGCTATAAGTTTCAAGAAGAATCTATAAGATGTTTATTGTGAATTTTAAGAAATGAACTAAACAGAATTTGTCGAAAATAAAAACAGAGGAAAAGAAAACTCACATTTACGTATTTAATATTCCAAGTCATCCATTCACAAAAATGTGATTTAGTCTAGCGACGATGCGGCAAGTTCTGCCAAAAAGCTCCCTACAGCCCTCTTGCCGAAAAAAGTAAACTTCTTAATAAATAAATGGAAAAAATAATACATGGATGTAATTCTATACATGATGAAGTGGGCATAATAAAAGCTGTAATACATTTTATAGTGTAACGGAAAGAGATCTGCAGTACGAAATAAATGTCAAAAAGAAACGAACAGTCCGGGGTACGATCCCGGGCACACTGATATCCGGTCAGATGCTCTACCAACTGAGCTAACTGTCGCCTTATTGACAGTCCGTATGCCATCTCTCCTACCCGTTGCTCTGATTCATTCTCGGTGACTACACTGTGGCTTCTCAGCTATCCTACTCACGTTACAATAGTAAAAGCATTACGAGAATTTTTCTTCAACCACTTGTTCACAGAATTCAAATCTTACTTCAAAAAGGAGTTGTGTTGACAGTAAAGGAAATTAAAAGTTGTACCCTCTTCACAAAAACACTACTACTGTAATGTGGCTAAGTGTACAATATCTTAAAATACGTCAAATAGATTTATGAATTGTAAATTTCTTCACGTTAGTAATACTGTTAGGCATGTTTTAAATAATTAGTTCAAGATTTATGCGTGCTTTTTAAAGGGTTCGTGAAATATTCTGAAATTGTAATAGAGTACATTGAAACACAACTCTAATTTTGGATTTATTTCTAGACTGAATTTGTTTAAGAGCCAAGCAAAAGCGTAACTGTTTGGGTCAAACAGAAATCCAGTGTGACCAGCGGCGTTGTTATTTCGAAGAAGTTGGACGAGCTAAGTTTAATTTTAAGTGGCACGCATGCCCAATATTCCCGTTTTGAGAGCTTAATATTTCGATTTCCGAAAAGTGTAGACTTCCATTCGTGGAGGATACTATTAGAAAGCTGGTTAATTTGTCCGCAAGTTTTGATCGCGAAGCTAATGATAATTATGCCATCTAAGGCAAGAAGTGTAAAGAGACTGTACACAGGGAGTGGAACCGTGTTGAAGAGACGAATGGAAGTGTAGGTTCCCACGGTGATAACAATGGACCAGAAGGCAATCATTGCAGGATAGATAATAAAGCCCCAGCAGAAGTTAACTAGTTTAGTAAAAACTTGAAATCTTCTGTAGGTCAGCAATGACTTTGTGTTGAATACACTTGTTCCGTGTCTGAAAAACAGAATATCCAAAGATTATTAATAAATGAACTACTGTTTCTTTACCTAAACTAACTTACCTAAGAACGTCACATAGGTACGTTTTTAAGGAGATCATGAAATAATAGCTCCCTGAGACCATTGCTAATCCACCGATGGATGCCGTGTGGAACATGACCAAGAATTCTAGGAAAGAAAAGCCTAATACTGAAATAATAGTATACGGAGATTGGGAAGAAATAAGGCGATTAGTATCACAAGGTAGAAAGAGTGACCCTATGAATACTACGAGACACGGTTTCACTGTCGCTAAAAGAGCAGCGCATGTTGCCATGGCAATAACGGACACATACACGCATACAGAGAGGATCGGCCATATGATGTCCTCATTAAGTCCCTTGTACACTGTATTGACACCTGTTCATTATAAATAAAATTCAGCAGGGTTGATTGTATTACAAATGTTTGCAATTATTGTTACACTATTTAGTTTTAAATTACCGCGGAGGATTTGCTGTCGTTCCCAAGCGTAGCTCTCGTTAAAGAGGGAAATAAAGTCTGTAGCTTTCCAAAAATACTCGTTAGTGGCGAGTACGTTGAAGATAACTATAGCGAACCATTCAATACTCATGAGAAGTTCGGCGTAGTTGCTTCCTTGAATTCGGATTCCGAGTTGGATTGCCCATATTGCATTGTAGAACATTTTCAGAAGCCTAATTAAATGTGTAATTCTGATTATATTTCTGTTTGTGTTGAGTTTCAGCTTCTGTTCATTGACGTCCATGTAGAATGGAAAGAAGTAGTTGTGTGTTAAGAAGCGGACTTGTGCGATGTCCATCAAGTAAGCGTTTGTGTAGAATAGAGTTTGTAATGTGCTGCGAATCGAAGTACTTTTCATTTTGAATATTGTGTTGTCCAAGTTTGCGTTGTGAATAGGCTGCTGTAAGATTGTCAGATGTTATCTAAAAGTTGAATTACATTTAAACTTATTTTAATAGTGCTCAAAGCTCACCTGCCAATTAAATGGGCATTTGAACAGTTGGGTCTATCTTACAAAATAGTTGAATAACAACGGTAGTTTCTCATTTCTCGTCTTACCTGTAATGTTGATTATTCCTCTGTTCCGTTAAGAGCCTAAAGTAATTTTCATGTCCTAACCGTATTAATCCACCGGAAGTTGTCAACTTATTTATATATCAATATTCGAAAGTAAGGCTAATGTAGCGTAATTCTTCTATACAAATATTAGTAGAATGGACAGAAGTCAGGCGACGAAACGTAAGACTAGGTTACAGCTTCTGTAGAATCTAATATTATTTTCGAATAACGTTGCTGGAAATGTCTCCTAGTGTCATAGATAAAGTTAAAAGAAGAAATTAACTATTTCCGTAGTATTGTGTGACTTAAATCACTTTGACCAAACATTGCCTCAAAACAATAGACACAAGGGAGATTAAGAGTTACCTAATACACTGCGCTAGTTAAGGATCTGGCATTGCTCTAAGAACAAGAAAAACCTTTGAAGTGTGACGAAATAAATAATAAGTTTATTTCAACCAGCCACGGCTCCGTGGACCAGTGGTTCTATCACTGTGTTGATGCGAGAACGGGATTGTGCTGGGTTTCTCTCTCATAGAAGCTCAGTCCCAGTAGTGGCTATATTGAAGGTAATGTCTGACTGGGTTGTACAGAGTGAATTGAGATTAGTGCACCGGGGCATCCGACCCTACACACAGT
>JAQGAB010002023.1:0-13482 GCA_034696565.1 Isotomurus graminis
CTTCATCGGACAAAACGCCAAATTGGCCGAGAGCCGTTGTGGAAGTTTCCAACAGGTTATTCATTGTGATTCTCCCTACAGCGTTTATGGCGATGTCACTTTCTATGGCTGGGTGGGTCACAAGGTCACACAACTTTGCAACAGCAGCCCCTTTTCTCCTCAGATTTTCACGCACGCATTGACAGAACACCAGAATATCGTCGACCCTGTCAAAAAACAAAGTAAGTAACGTTTGTTGTTCCTACATAAGTAGATAAGAACTTACCTGCTGGAAAAATAGATAAGTTGGAATAGATTTGTTATCCGAATAATGAGACAGGTTGGGTGAAAAGTCTGTTGTTGTTGTTGTTGTTGTGTGAAGAGAAAGTTGTGTGAAGTTTTGGTGCAGCTGATGAAGTTGAGAAGCCGGTGGGAGATGGAGTCTCTCTCTTCTTCATCCTTCAACTTCTTTTCTCATGAATCTCTTTCATCTTTCAAGAATACATTTAATGGGAAATTCCTATAGTCTGAAATTTTACTTTTTTCAACATGAAGAAAATAAGGATGGGTATATTTGCTTAACCGAAGCAATTTAATGTGAGTGGTACTTTTGTAGTTTGGTTTTAAGACTTTAAATGCATCCATCATGCATACAGCCAAAGAATTGTGGAATGGGATTTGGGATGCATTTTGGTTAAAAGTCTTGTTGATAGCTATGCACTATGCACAGAGCAATTCAGCATTGTTTAAGAAGTGGAGGACAATAAGGTACTTTACTGATTAGTGAAGACCTTGAAAGGGTTTATGTCACATAACACGCGTTTTATGCGTTCCAAGTCTTCCAAGTCTTAAACCTTTTAAGTCTTATTCTCGTCAGTTGTCGATGTCGGTGGTTTTTTGCATCCTCGTAATTTTCTTTGGGTTCCGGTTGACCGATTAGCCGAGTATGGTTAATTTCATGCAGCTGTAAAAAGCAGCCATTATTGCATTTTACAATTACCAAGTTCCCCTCCTTCGAGGAATAAAAAATGTTCCCTCGTTCTGCAGAAGAATATTTGTTTCTTTTACACGGAATAATTTAGACATACGAGTTCTCCGAAAGTACAAATGATGACCGGTGTGTGATGCAAAAAATGCTTTGTGCCAGAGACTGGAGATGATACTTTAGGTTTATGAATATGATGAGCTCCGTGCAGTGACTGGTACCTTTGGAAGTCTATATACTCCTTGATTACTTCCTATTAAAGTGAACATAATAATAATCATATACTCTGGCCACCAGCCACACACACACACACACTGTGCATGGCTTATCTCTTTGAAATGCAAAAGTCTGTGAGGTGGTTGGTAGTCTTATTTCTTAGTAAGCACACACACACACACCTGCAGCAAAGTCTTTCTTCATTCAGGTGAGTTTTAGAAGCAACTTGTTCATATCATACATTAACAAAAGGATAGAAGTAAACCTGAAACAAGTCTTTGGTGTAGTTGCTGAGTTTACATGAGTATAAGTCTATGTGTATGTAAAAGTGTGTGTATAAGCGTCAGGTAGGGTTCTTCTTGTTCTGTTAGTGGAGAAAAGTTTTAGCTGTGGTGTAGTTTTGTATGAAAAAATGGGACGATAGGGTTGAGTATTGTGCGCATGAAGTTGTTTCCATCCCTGCGAGAGTGTTTCTTCATCATTACATTAGTGAGGAACGAACCACCAGAATAATAAGAGCGAGTTCTGTCTAAAGGAGATTTGTGATTTGTGTGTTGCACCAAGTTGCATTAAGGCAGAGATACAACACATACAACTCTACGAGATCAGGAAACTTTGGGAGATGTTATATAAAGTAAATATTTCTCTGGCTTTATTATTAGAGTAAAATATTTCTACTCACGTGTGCCTGTGAGTCTTTTAGTGTTGGAAGGAAGCCAGAATATTTATTTACAAATTGAAATGTGCGAGAGTTTCATTTGCGAGGTGGCTGGCATTTGGATGAAGTAAATATTTTGGAAGATTGGAACTTTGGAACTTGGGCTTTATTAAGAGTTTTTGTACGGAACTTTTTAATAAGTTGGAGGACACGAGATACAGAGTTGGGTTAAGAAGTGACTTAAAAGTTTGAGTGGAAGAGTGGATAGTTCAGAATACTGAGTGTCAGTTATAAAGTTTTAAGGTAAGGTATTTTACAATTCGTTTAAATAATTAGTGAATGAGAGCAGCATTTCGGTAAATTATTGATTTTCCGGAGGCTTAACTTGGGAACTTAATAATAGAAGAAGTATGAGTATGAAAATATGTAATGGAAACTTAATTATGTAACAAAGAAATATCCAAAGTCAATGAGTAAATAAAAGTAGGTAAACTTAAGACTAAAGTGGGACTGACAGTTGTATTATGTGTAGTTGCAGTTATTATTTCATTGTGGCTGCACACGTACAAAGAAATGACAAACCAGTTTATAGTTAAGTTTGCATCTATATTGTGTATGTGTATCAGTTTGTTAATCGAAGTAGAACCGAAGTAAACCACCAAGTTAACGAGCCACGTTGTTGTATTCATTATGAATTCAGTTTGAGAGAAATAGGGCATTATTCTCATCAGTCTGGGAGTCAGTAGTAAAACAATTAACCTTGAGTTTTGCCGAGTTTAAGTTGCACTATTTTGTACTTCACCTTCAGGTGCCCTCCTAAATATTTACTGCACACATACAGACTTCGTTGAATTAGTTTTATCGGGGAATTTCCATTTCTATAAGTTGTGCTGAACATTAGGTACATCAAAAGTTCTTGTAAGGTTGCTATTTATTATCTGTTGGAATTTTTGTACGAAAGTGGTTTAGTAATATGCATCCTAGGTATGTTTATTTTTGCACTTGAACAAGTGTGAGTATATTACAGCATCGGGATGATTTCAATAAACGTCAGATTCGGTGGAAAGACCGATCACCATCAACACTTTGCACGACATTAACCTGACACACCTGACATCCGGTTGCAAAGTAGGAATAGGAAGGACAACAGGAGGATGTGTACGATGTACTACTGTGCTTATTGTCTGAGTGTTTCGGTTGCATGGCCAAATTTAAATAACTTTGCGATTTCCATTTCCGTTGGGCTTGGGGGTCGCATTGTTCCATTATAAGAGTCGAGTTCTTCTAAATTGCAGAAATAAGAAACGGTTATGTTTTGTGTGTTATGTCATTCATTTCACGTGATGAGGTAGGAGTAGTATTGAATTTTATGCGAGTTAAGGAGTCAGTTGGCTGAATTTTTATCAAAAAAGCCTACAAGGATGCCTGACAGTCACAGGCAAATAGTTAACCCTAGTCATTTTAGGAAGCGGTCAATGATTCATCCCATTGTGAACACACGGTTATCTAACTTATCTATTAGACCCAACCAGAGAGGAGATAAGATTTGAGAAGGTATTAAATAAGAAATACGATACACGAAAGAGTCGTTTCCTATTTGATGGGTGCCAAGAATGAGTTTGTAGCTGTGTAAACCAATATCTGCAAATGTAATATGGTGCGATAAATTCATACAAAATTGCGACTGGGCTTTTGTTTTTTGAGCAAACAACTGACTGAATAATATTATTGCTCTCTGTAGTCTGGCATCTCATCTGACTTCTTTAGTTTGTGAGTGTATAGCATTCGTGATATATTACAGCAGCATTTGAGGTGTGAAACAGACTTATTACTTAAGTAAAATATTTAAACAAGACATTAATATATTCGCACGAGTTGGTAAGTTATCAATGTTGGTATTCCTAGTCGATTATAACACGGGAAGTGAATTGAAACTTCCACTAGGGAAAAGAGTTGGAGTAATCAAAGTAGGTGAGAGGATAACAAAACATTACCCTGTTGACTTCTGTGTTGATGAAGATAAGTTGTAAAAAAGTGAAGAATTCACGGATGGGCATTTACTAACTCTCATCACGACTGAACAAATTGTGCGTATACAGAATACAGACTTTATATAAAGTTAAATCAAAGACTTGTATACATTGTTAGTGAGTGAGCATTGAGTGTGTGTTATCTTGGTTATTGCTTGTTCATGGGGAGTACATAAGGCATAATGATGAGTCAGGAGCAGAAAACCGTTGATTTTTGTTATTTCATCGTTTGAAAGCAGAAATAAAGAGAACGAAACCTTAAAAGGAACTAAATTAGTTGGGTTCATTTGGTGTGTTTAAAGATGCTTCTTAGGGATTTTTAGACGAAAGAGAAGAATACGCGAAATAAATAAATTCTCGTTGAATGCTTTGCAGATTCCATACTGGGTCCTTGTAGCTGTTTTGTGTCTGTCGGACCGCGATTTGTTCCCCAGCGTTTTGTAAAAGAAGCAAGAAGAACTAAAGATAATTATTAATTAAGCTCAACCTTTGGAAGGAGAGAAATAGCGTTAAAAGTGTAAAAGTCTTGAGAGCAAACACGAACAACCAACTTGGTTATTTAGTCTTTAGTGGTTGGTACGTAGCAATTTGCAAGGAAAACACGTCCACAGGAATACAGCTACTCCGTGTAACTCAAGTGTGACAGAAAACACGTAAATTTCTTCTCTCTCAGAAAAGCGTGGAATTGCAAGTATTAAAGAGCTACTTGCGAAAATGTGACTATCTTGCTAGAAGCTTTTAATAGTATGTGCCGTGGTTGCAAGTGAAATCATAGACGAGGAGACCTTTAAGCAGGAGATTAAATCAGTGGTCTATTTGTGGTTTAATGCAAAAGTGTGGTTTATGTTCCTCAGTGTTCTGTAGATACACAGGACGACAAAAGTGCCATTTGACTTTGAGAAGTAAATCAGTTCTAACAAACTGAAAGTACAATTGCATCCATTGATTGATATTGGGTCAGACCTACGTGTACAAGAAAGTTTGTTCAGAGATCTTTAGTGAGAATCGAGGCTAAGCCGAAACTGAGTGAAGCAAAACTTCTTTACACGTGATTGTTGCTTTCAAACTCTTTGAAAATGGGACAATTCGACCCAAAGGAAGAAGGAGGGACTCATAAGGAAATGGTGACCAGTTCCTCCGGTCCAGGAGTTGTGGGTTCACCCACAACGACCCAACCTGTCAAATACGGAGAACTTATTGTTCTGGGGTAAGTCATTTTTATTGTGTCTTAAAATTGTCCTCATACTGACATTGCATACTTTGAAGAACAGCTATGTTTTTTGTTTGTTTTACGTACTTCGTACTTACATGTGGAGTTGATTAAGCTAACAACTCTGTGTACAGTACTGTGACCTTCACGACATAATGTCTAAATGAGTACATAAGCCTGAGGAATCTTTTTCTGTGTGTAGTTATCGCCATTGCATTTTTACAGATTTATGACAATGCTTTAGGATCCGTTACCCGTTAGTTGTGAGTAGGTGGGTTGAAGAAAAAATGATAGTGAAATAAATCATATTTCTTCAGAGTAATTAACGTGATCGTGGATGGTTTCGCAGTTCAGAGATGTTGCATATATGAATTATGTATTCTTGGTCTGTGATACTTTCCTCGTAAAGATAAGGAATAAGGATGCGAGGGATGTAATGATAGTTATGATAGAGAATTGTATGAAGTCGTTGGATGGAAGTCTGAAAACGCTCGATCATCATTCGGTCTTGTGCTGCATTATTGAGCAAACCAAAGATAAAACCAGTTTTAATTACATTTCATGTTTCTTTACTGTGTACACTCTTCTTTCAAGACTAATTTGAGTTGTTGATGAGGATGTGGGATGGGAATGAAAATACGATTGTGAGTAATGATTTTTTGAATGCTGCTGCACTTTGATTCATACAGTTAATTACGTGCAAAAGTGGGAAGTAGTTGGTTTGTCGTTGGGTTGTGTCTTATCATAATTCACGATGGAACGTTTTGTTTTTCACCACGAGTGAGTGGAGTTTAAGGAATATTTTAATCTCAAGGTAATTCCATATTTGATGAATAATGATTGCAGTGATTGCGCAAAAAGCAGTTTACTAGGATAGGTAATGGAGTTTAAGTTGTGAGAAGGTATAAGACTAGTAAACTCAAGCCAGTGGTTGTTGCACAACGTGAATTTCGATTACGATCATATATACATTGGATTGGAGTATGTCAGGCGTGGCAGAATGTGTCTGTGCTCAGCTTGTTTGAGTTTAAAACAAGAAAAGCAAGTAATTCCTGCTGATATTTGAAATTATAGATTTCGTCAAATAGAATGGTAATAAGGTGCGGAAGATGATGTCGAGTGTAAGTTAAAGGATAATTTGCTCTTGACTTTGGAACGGAGGAAAGGCAAATCCCATTCATAGTTTTCTTAGGTTCATAACCATTTGAGACTTGAGTGAAAAGGTCAATTAAGTTTATTCGATAATTGGTCATCTGAAGTTGAAACTGTTGAAATGACGCACTCCATGTCTTTCGGATATTGATTTGGAGTTTAATCAAAAGATTCTTGGGTGAATTCAAGAAAATTTATGAGCTTAGAGAGAAGTTCTGAGAACTGCTGGATGAAAGATTAACTTTTCCAGACACTTTTGAACCCTGGTTTTACACGCCCTATGGAAAACTGGAAGCTTTGGTACAAAAATTGTATATTTGCATAGAACCCCTAGATTTGAATCTGAAATAAAAAGTTATTAAAAAAGTTAGACCCTACAAGACTTTGCTTTGAACAAACGCATTTGAATCCATTTAGATTTTGATAAGTAAACTTGAGTGCAACTGGAAACTATGTGAGAGAAAGATTGAGTTGGACAGACTTGGGAGCGAATGGATTCAGAAGATTTGAATATTTGATACGGCATTGATAAAAGACTATGAAGACAGAAGTTCTTATGGCAGAGGTTGTTCAAATCTTCAATCAATATCGTCTTGTAAGGAAAAGTTGGTTGTACACTATGCAATAATCTGATAGACGTAGTACAGCTAGCGGACAGAATAAATCTTCTCAAACTTCATCTCAATTCCCTTTTGAATTGAGCTAAAGGTCTCACTTAATCCCTGGAGATTATTCGTCGTCCATTGTGCAGACGTAATGCACCAAGACGATGGTTTAGAAAATATGAAGCTGGTACAACATTTCAATAGTGAAAGGAAGTAAAAATTGTGTAATATGCTTTTACAGCATTGCATAAAGGATGTATAGATGAGGATGAGGATATCTCCCACATTCTTTGTATCGTCCTTTTATGTATAGATGGATACATTTCGTAATCTTAATTTTTTTCGTCATGCGAAGACTCTCTCGACTCATCGTCTTCTAGTTGTCTTGCTGCGAGAGTCTCTTGTCTTGTTGAAAGTTCAATCCCTCAATAAACTTGCTTGGAGGATAAAAAAACTCGATTTATTCTTAAAACCAAATTCCAGATCGAAATCAATGGATGAGACAGCAGGCGCTTTGTGTGCATAGAGTCACTTGTTCGCACAGAATTTATAGTGCTTGTTCGACTCTCTCCAGTGACATTCGACACATTGCTTTGGCTCCTGAGCAAACCTTGTCCAGGGAATTTACACGCGCGGTATGATGCATTCCAATTCCAATACACTGGTTTGGTGGTTGTAAAAGGTTACAGCATTCATTTTACATGAAAGAAAATATTGCATGACATTTTGAGGGAGACAATAAGCAGGGTCGTGAACTTAGGATAAAGTAGTTGAGGGAAACTGAGGGTGGGGCTTACAGGAAGAGGATGGGGTTTGGATAAAAAGCTTTTTAAATGTGGAAGGACCTCTCCCTTTCAAAGAATTTCCTGGATTTTGTACACAGACAGAGGAGCAGAGAGCTTCTTTGTGTTCCAAAGAAAGTGTAGGATTTCACTTTTAGTGAATTCGTACTAGCTCTGTGACTATGTGTGTGTGTGTACCTTGCTCGTGAGTTTTTTTTAGTGTTGAGTAACTATTGTGTAGTGCAGAAGAAAAAGATATCGCATTGTTGATTTGATTCGTGTTTTCTTTGGCTATTCAAGGAATGCATGATTTTATTCTTTTTTACTTGAAAGTTCTTTCTTCTTTCATCTGGTGTACATTGATGCTCAAATAATTGCACAGTAACAAATTGTACTCTTGTAATTTTAGGTTCCACTTTACTCTATTTGCCTTGAACATCTTAGATCTTCGTACATCTGGTAAAGAGGAAAGAATAATCACGGCATGAGGAAAAGATCTTTGGCTTGTCGTGCCAAGAACATATTTGCGAATGATAAAACAATTCGAAAGAGATAAATGTTCAAATAGATTAAGTATATCGGAAATGAATGTTTAGAAGCGAAGAGTATACAGTACACCTAATATTACACACACACATGTTTTGAAGGACTGAGATGTCGGCGAAATTGAAACAAAACGTGGAGAAGATTTAGTAATATCTTTAATGGCTTTTAGGAAGTTGGTGGGAGCTTAGAGATAGCCACGATAGATCGCATGTATATATGTGAGTGTGTTTGGATATCATGTTGATGATAGTTTCTCCTCACTTCCATCGAAAGAGAAACAAAAGGGAAGTCTTGAGATTAATTCAAGTACCTCTCTGTATCCTCTCCTTTATTATAGACTGGAATTCCTTTTGTTAAGGAATACTTTTCAATGAATTGGTCCTGGAGTTTTCCTCCCAGTTACTCTCGGTGAATCTGCCCTCGAGTATTTTATTGTAATGAGATGCGTTCATTTCACATTTAGATAAAGCAATTCCGAGGAACAAGGTTTTCCTCCAAACTTCTATCTTTGTTTTGTAGAGTGAGGAGAAAGATAGCGTCAGCAATTATTTTGGGTTAGTTGTTGAGTTGTTGTATTATAAGGGAGTAGAGATTTTTTGGTGCTTAAGGGTCTCTAGAATTTTGCTTTGATTTTGTACGGTTAGTTATATTCCCTCAGTTTACATGCAAAAGCTCGTCTTTAATCACTTTAAGTTTCTAGTTTAAGCTGGAAGAGGAATTAGAGGAGGAAAGTTTTGTTCTGGAGAAATGCTGTGTGGGATTCTGTGTGAAGGTATGTAAAATTTGGCAGAAGTAAAGTATTTGTTGTTAGTTCTGGGCATTCGGAGACAACATGTCTGTTTGAGGATTGTCTAAAGGCTGATTTTGTTGGCAGTTTGTGTCTCGGTAAGTCAATCGTTTGTAACTGTATTGGAGCCAAGATTGGGTTTACTGTATCAATTAACAGTCAGTTTATGTTCGAGGCGAAACAAGGGAATTGTACAAAAACATTGTTTTATATTCTGTGGCTGAGAATCACTGCAGCTGAATGTAAATCCAATGAACCTTGTTTGGTTTAAGTTATTTCTACAAGCTAAGTGAGATCTTTTAGAGGTAAATGAATGAAATAGTATCTTTCAACAATAGAATGCAAGAAAGATACGTATGGGCTGATGAGAATGACAGTTTAGAGAAGGAAACTAAAATAAGGGATGTTCCTGCACAGAGTTCCGTTAGGTTGGAGACAGCTTTAGATACGGGTAGGTGGAGGACATACATCAGAGATGAGATTCTCAACAGAAACATCACGAAGACATGTACACGTGAAGAACTTAAACTTCCTCAAATACCTTGAATTGTGTTAGGTGCTTTCTCGACAGATAAATAAGTTGGAGACAGAAAGCCCAAAAGTTTTGGTGGGATGCGTGCCTTGTATGTCTTCATGCTTTAGTTTTGTTTTAAAATACATTTATGTGTGTAATGGTGTCTTGTGTATGAAGTTAAAATTGTGCTGGTGGTGTGTCAACCGTAGATAAAAGATGGAAAAGTAGATTCGGTATTTCCTTCAAAGTAGATTTAGTCTGTGTGTAATACGTGCATACGTGTGCATGCTTTTCGGACAGTTTAGAAGACTCGACCACCAGTGATGTCACTTATTGTTATCTTAGGTCCTTTCGAGATGAGTGGACAACATGATATCTCATTTTAACAGAAATATGACGCTGTGGGATTGTTTGATGGTTTCATGATGCAGGCAACTACCGAGTTTGACATATTGTGATCTTACTGTAAGACAAGTAAGAGCAGGTTGAAGTTCAAAGTACGTGAATTGTTAAATACGCAGTTTATACTGAAATCATCGTGTTGTTGCATGGAGCTTAGACTTAAAACTTAATAGTCTTTTAACGAGGGTTCTGATCGTGTTTATCTAATGGTTGTAATACTTGTAATTGAGTGTTGTTTGTGTTGGAGGTTAAACAAATGACTAATGAGAACGAAACTCCGTCTTATGCACGACTTAATGGAAAGTTGTATTCCCACGGTTTAATGAGTTATACGAGTATCTGAGATTAATGACTTAACCATTCGATGCCGGGCGAATGATGATGACGAGCTGATGAGCAAGTGTATGTTGGAGGAATAAGGAATGTTCAATTCATCACAGTTATCATCGATGGTTCTTTACTTTATTTGATAGCCAGATGTGTCTACATAATTAGTGTGGGCGATTGAAGTGTTGAAACGAGGAATAATGTGATTTATGACTCAAAATATTTATTCAGATTACTCCTTTGAGTCGTGATGCGGAATGTGAAATTCAAAATGTTTTGATTTGTCATCTCTTTTTGGAGTTCAACACACTTCACGTGAATTTTTCGTGTATTCGTGTTGCCAGTATAGCGTCGTACTGTGTAAGCTTCCTCTTATCCTTTTAGGACTTTGAAAAAGCTTTTGAAAAGGTATGAAGGATTAAATTGCAATAAAATTGCAGTAATAATGGGGTAGAGTTCAACGTTCAAAATGATCTGTCGGTTGCATGTGAAGCTGAGAGGCATTTCCCATTAAATTACTTGAATTCAGTGTAATTCCCTAATTCCCGTAGGAGAGCAAACACCTTTAGACTTGTGGTAGGGTAGGTGATGTAAATCGAATGACGTTGGGTGAAGTGATTAGTATTGTAGAAGTCAAAAGGAACTGGATTGCTTGATGGTGTATGATTTCAAGTAAGGAGCCACAACATAGTCTGAACTCTTGAAGAACTTTTAGGAATGCAGCGTCAAAGGTGCAAAAAAGTAACGCCTAGACTAAACTGTATTTTGCACGGCTACTTTATTAAATCTGTGCTGAAGTACTGGAGCGAATAACCTTTTTCTTAGGGAGTGGAATGGAAGTTCATTATCACAAGATCACAACAGTACACAGATATTGGTGAATACGGTGATCCATATGCATGAAGTTATTGTGAGCTGCTGGATAATTCATAGTAAAATTAGTTCTAATGAAACAGTCTAAAACATAAAAGCCGTACAAGCAACATGTGTGAAACATCTCTTATTTAAAAGTTATTCATCAACGCAGAAAATGATTTCACACTTCATAAAAATGCTAATTAAACTTTTGAAAAATAATTTTACACCGACTGGTTTCAATTTCATATTGTTCGTGTACCTTTTGTTCCTAGAATTTTAGAAGTACGAACTACAGGAAGAAGATGAGAGGAAGAATAAGAAGTGTTTTATTCCAAACTCAACGTGTTTTTTTGCATGTCTCGTGAAAGTAAAAAGTTTCGTGATGTGTATTTCTTCAAATAGGAAATGGAAAATTTCATGGGTGAGTGATTGGCCTTTTCTCCATGTGAATCTCATGAAAAGTAAGGATTCGTGTAGTCGTGAATAATTCGTCAGACGAAGAGACGTATTTTTGGAACTTGAGTAACTTCCTCTTTGCTCTTCTGGAGTGGATGGAGAATTATCATTTACCTAAGCAAACAGGCCTTTTCCTCGAATTGTATCTCCATCGCTTCCTTCCGCCTGGATGAGACAGAATTGGTGGTGTGTATGTGTATTGCTCAGGCTTGTTATTTCATGATAGCGAGAGAGTCGGAGTAACAGGAATATATTTAGTGAGAATGAGAGAGACGTGTGTGCAAAAACCTTTGAGAGAGATTGTAAGCAGAGGGTGAGATTGACAAAGACACATGGGAGAACAAATTAAGCTTTCCGTATTCGAATAACTTTTACACAACGTGAAACATCTCATCGAGCCTTGTAGTGGTAATTCAATTAGCCTACTCTTGGCTTCAAAGACTGAACCTGTGCGGTGGTTAGTATTACACGCTGGGCTTCTTGGTACACACATGTACATCCGTTATTTATTGCTGCTGTAAATTCGAAACCAGAAGGGACTTTGATCAAAATTTGAAATGTGGCAAATAATAAATATGCGATAGGTACAGATTGAATTACAACGGAAGGTTTTATCTCAACGAGATTAAAGGATTTATTAGAGAGAGTGAGTTTATATGCAAGAAAAAAGTTTCCCTTCAAAATTGAATCCAATTGAGAACCTTTAAATGGAATAAATGGGCTGAGCTGTGTGAGTTGCAGTTGGTGCTTGTGTCTTGCGGATGTAATAAATGTATTCACTTCTTCCACGTGCGGATCTCAAGAAGTGTCCTACTATTTGGGTCTTTGCACTCTTCTAACTCTGCGTACATTCTTCATGTATTTATGTTTCATTTGTGTGTTTTGCATATTTGGTTAGAGGCTTTGTGTATATGCTTCTTTAGAGTTAGTTTAGTGTGTAGTGATTCCACATGGCTTATCCCATTCGCATCAGTTAATCTCAGGTTTCGCTTGTATAATTTTTCTCGATGTATTTGAAACAATTTATAGTAAATGATGTGGTAATTTTCAACCCGTTCTTAAGTCACAGGGCGTAACTTTATTAGTTTCATCGGGTAAAGGCCAACTGGTTCAAAGTTCATATGAATTTTGAAGATGAGTCTAGAGTAATTCAAGGATGATTAAGTTTATGGTTGAATAATGAGTCTTGCACTACTTGTTTCTGTGTCGAGCGGAAACTATCCGAAATGTTTGTGAAGTAGGGTAGAATTGCTGACTAACTGTTTGAATACATTAATGAACACATTTCAACGAGATTCAATGTGATGAATGTATTCCACATTTCCTCGCAAAAACTTTCTTGTTTGGTGGACTTAATTCGGTTAAGAAGTTTCTGGATCCAAAGCTAAGTTGTGGATTTAAGCGAATGTAAATATTTAAGAATCCTTCCGAGGATGGAATAGTTTTATATTGATTTAGCCTACATTAAGTGTTTATTTTCCCAAGTAAGCCTGAGCCACCTCAGAAAGGAATTGTGGGAGTGGGAAGTTCCTTTCAAGCTATTAAAACTTAAATCTTGAGACGCAGGACAAAATCTCAGTTCTTTAAATTGATCGTGACATGATTGATTGCATTGTAATGGTCAGATGCACCCGTCACTTAATGTGGCACAGAGCTCCACGCTAATTATGAGACACGCAAAAACTGTCCCATTGTATGGAATGACAGGGAAGGTTTATTTCGCATTGTGAATTTAGAACTCGCTAATTCACAAAAACTAGAGTTGTGAAGTAGGAGCCATTTGGACGAAACAATTTTTCCCTAAGATGAACACAATTCATTCCCTTACGAAATCGAGATTCTATTCCTTCTCTCATTAAAATCACCATTCTTCAACCACTTGTAAAGTTATGCTTGGCAGGATGTCGGGAATCCCGATCCCACAGGTGCCTTCGTTATGCTCAGCGGATGTTCCTATTGCCCTTAAGGTTCAGAG
>JAQGAB010002024.1:0-13478 GCA_034696565.1 Isotomurus graminis
AGCAGAACGGACATTTGGAAGGTTCCATATCACTTTAAGCAGCTTTTAGAGTCAGGCGTTTACTCCAAGACGAAGGATTGGTTTAAAATTACGGAATTTGTTGCGAGAGGTAATTTTACACGCAACAGAACTGCCGGAGTGACAAAGTATGCTGTAAGTCCGTTGGTATTAACGGGGAACCTTCAGATTATTTTTATCATGACTTCAATTGGGCTGGGGACTGCGGTATGTGAATTCGCATTCGAAAACTTCAAGACAATTCTTTTCTTGGATTTTGATTTGTTTAAAGCTAAAATATGTGCAAAGATCGTTCTGCTGTTTGATTTCGTTAGCAAATGGATTGCTGAATTTAGCAAAAGGATATTTCAACCGATGGTTTTTGTTAAAATTCCACATGGACTTTTTTTTCAATTAAACACTTTACGAGATAAAAGAATTTATAAATCAATTTCTAACAAGATTTTAAAGTTTTATTGAACTTCAACTAAAAGACGACCAAACGGCTACAGTTACCATTTAAAAATGTATGTTAAATAGTAAATATGTTAAATAAAAATAGTCAAAAACATTTAATTACACGAGTATAGACGTGGCACAAAAAGCAAACTATGCACAGTTTGGTCAAAATATGTTCCTTTGGATGCATTTTTTTGGCTTGCGATACATAAATTCACGTAACATATAACTGAAATACTTATAAGTGCGATCACTTAATAAATTACAAACGTACACAGATTTTGTAAACAGAAAGTCAGTTGCTGTAAGTATTCGTGATCTTGTGAAGACTAATTGAAATCCCACCCGGTCACACCAAGACACCAATGAACAGAAGTGTTCTTAAGTTATTTATTTACACTTCTAATTTTCAAAGTAATCTTTTCTAAATTCAGCTTTAGTTATATTTTAAACCTCAGGCAAAGAATTATTAGTTTCGTCTGATATGGACCATCTGGGACTGTATACTTCTTCTAAGGACACACATAGAAGCTACTATAACGAAGATGAATGCACAAAATCGCTCGTAATTGTGTCTGCTTTATACGTTAAAAGACTAGTTATTTACTTTTATGTGCTCCCAGTCACTACACAGTAATTATAAATGTATCAAGGGTTCCTCTAAAATAGATTTTTATTTATGCAAGTGGTTGTCAATAGGAAATGCATTAGGACAAATAAACTTCAATATGTTGACCAATATTCATCTATTACAGACATCGCAGAAAACGGATTTGTAATTTAAAATCGTGATGGTTCTTTAAGCTTTCATTCATTTTCATATCTTAAAATATCCGGTTACACGGAAAACTTAGGTGAGGCTATACCTGAGCTGCAAGCTTAAGTGCTATCCCATACAACATACATACATAGGTGAGGTTATTGAAAGGATTAAACTAGAATACAATTGAAAACTCCCGCTATATATGACCTCACCAGCGACGCCTATTTTATTCCTTAATATTCCAACTGTTGCATTGCACTATAAAAGAAATCAACGCTCATTTTGTTAAGATATAACTGCAGGTTCAGGAGCTTCAAAATTAGTGAAGCCAGAGACCACTATTTTAGTTTATAATTACTTAAACTATCTTTGTCTATTTTGATCCCTGTGAATTATGTGTATTTTTAAAGCTCAATTTCACAGTTTAAAATATTTTTTGCAAAACTAATTTATCTGAAGTTCCCATTCTGATTCATTATTAACCTTTATGCTACCACGTACACCACAGTGATATAATTTTAGTAACCGATTGAAAGAACCGGATACTGCAATCCGGTGGAATTTCGATTTCGACTAAAAATTTCAAAATTGGTTACTTCATTCGGGTTTTAGAGAATTTTACGAAAAATTTCGAAATCTGGCATTTCTGATTTTTTTACAAATTTTTACAAAGTACGATGGTTGGCATCGATTACCGGTGTACACATATTTTTAGAAACATGTGTTCAAAATGTGTGTTCATGTATCCAAAATTTCGAAAATATGCCACTTTCATTTGATATTTGTAGGGTTTTTTCTTATGGACAAAATAACATTGGGTAGAGATTCGCTAACGCCCTGGTTCCTTCACACTCTACGCCAGACTCCCTATTGTTCAGAAAAGGAAAATAAATGATCAAGTTCCACTCACACAAGGCATGGCTTAATATAAAATTTTACACCAGCGAAGTCACTTCATTGCCTTTCGTAATAAAGATTTATTTTTGCATATAAAATTCCTATGCTGATCACTAACTTTAACACTTAATAAATATAGTAAAAAGCATTGAAAAGTCTAGAATTCGCAAAATTGATGATAGTGATAGTGTTTGCGAATTCTAGACTTTTCAGTGATTTCGTTTATCCCAGGTCTCGTCCTGTCATTGGACAGGTTTTTTAGCTAGTTTATATTCAGTAGGATTAATCCCATCAAAATTATTGACAGCAGAGGCCAAACGGGGCTGGACTCCTCTCCACAACTTTCACAGTCACAAGATATTATTATTTAGAGAAACTTTGGTCTTCGTATAGAAGTTCGAAATCGTTGCATCAGAGTGCTTAAATGGGGGTTAAAGGTGAAAAAATCATGTTGTTATAGAATAAACGATTTTCCAAATTCTAAATAGCCGACCATATGAAGTCCTAGACACACTTTATTTGGGACTAACTTATCTGTAAGGGTTTTGTACCATAAACAATCAGAAATTGCAAAATTGACTGGGCTAAAGGAGGCGGCTTGGGTAGGTTTTAAACATACAAGGCTTGATAAATTATTCAGGATTTTAATCCACATTATCAAGCTATTATATATTGTAAAAGCTTCTCAAGGTAATGAATATGTATGCCTTCGTATACTACAAAAGCATAAAACGACTGCGATCGAAGAATATATATAAATTATTCAGAGAGACCGCAAAACAGACGCAAGGGTTACAATGTTTTAAACTTTATGCAACGTAGAATATTTAGATATCTCGCAAACACATAAGTGACTTTAGTGACTGTGGATATTGTAAATATTTTATTCTGCATCAAAGTAGAATTGTATGATTTAAAACTGAAGGCACTCGACAAAAGTAATGGTTTTAAAATTTAATTAGAGGAAAAGACACGAACAATTCTTCGATTGATATGACACCGATAGAATATCAAGGTTTTCTTACTACTGGATGGAAGATACGGACTTGCCTGGACTAGCCTACGAATCAAATTAAATTTTGATAGTGTGTAGCCTTTGTAGACGTAGGCTACCGATTGGCTGTGACTATACGGTAGATTAATCTACAAGTATAGCCTTTTTGTAAAATCATGTCGAAGTGCATAAGCAAGTGTATGACAACTAGTAGTAGATGTAGAACGTTTCAGTTTTGATGGACCTGTGTATGTTTAGCAGAAGTTTGGAGGTTTTAATATCCGGATGTACCTATATTTCGGTTTCCAAGTGGCTTTTTAAATCCAAACATGCAGCGTTGTATTGCGACAGTGCTATTAGCATGAATACAAAGGCTCATTGGTTCATTATATAATTCACTATTCATTGTAACAATAACTAAAATCTAACAGACATTAAATATTTCTTGTTCACACATTATGTAGTTTATTATGATTACGCACATCATGTTAGTTTCAGTTATTTCAGTTTCTTGTTAATAGGACGTATTCTTTTGAAGGACAGTAATTTAATCTTTAGTGCAGGTACATGCGGTAGTGCTTAACCGATATCACAGCTGTTGTTAAATTCACCATTTCTTAAACGAAATACTTGGCTAATTTGTGTATATTCAAAATAAGAATGTTAGTGAGTATTTAGAGATTTACATTTTAAAACTTAATAGCATCTCAGACAACCAATAAGTTACTATAGAAATTGTAAACCGTCAATCCCTTCACTATGGTGCAGAGTTAAACATTTAAACACAGGAGCGAAGCTACTTGTTGCAACCCAAATGAACTAAAGATTAACGGAGTGCAACCCTCAACAAAATTTGACTCTCCTATTTTAATTCTAACAAGCCCTTGACAATTCAATATCCTCCTTCTTAAACCACCCTCATTCAAACTATAAGGAAGGTGCTGCGCTGCTATCCGGAATTTTACTGAATTTATCCAAATATGCGCAGAAAGAAAAATAACACTTTCCACTACAAAATAAACTGACAAAGCTACCGCCAGTAATGCCAAAACAAAGCCAATTGGAAAATCATAGCTGAATTTAACAATCACATACATACAAAATATTGGGATAACTGCAGAGGGTAAAAAGGTGTTTAACATAATTCGGCTTTCGAATATGCAATTAAACTGTTTCGTGAGAATCATTGTTCGGTTGTAATGCATAACAAATCTAGCAAATCCTTTTGTAGTACGAGCAAACGGAATCAGTTCGCCCAATACATTCATGTAGCTCAAAATAGAAATTAACCCTACAAAGAAATGGTAGTATGTAATTGTGGCTCCATAGACGTTTGTTGTAGATAATATAAACGGCAGCAGTAAACATGAGTAAATAAACCTGACAAACCACTGGAAATAATATGAACCAATAGGAAATAGAATAAAACCCAAAAATGGAGGATTGTAAAAGTAACAGAAGCTAAGAAAAGCTTCTCCTATTGCAAAGATGAAAAACATGTGGTTGCTGAGTATGCTGAATATTTGTAGGATCTTGAACTTCCATGAAAGCAACACTGAAAGGGAGTTGTAATTTTGTTTAAATTTCTCACACATATTGAAAGCATTTAGGTAGTAAAAATTTACCAATTAACTTACCTGGCTCCTTACTGGCAGTGCGTTTTAGAGTTACAAGGCTTTCTTCATAATTTAACATTCTATTGAGTAATGACACGGCATCCTGCAAAACAGATACATCCGTTACAATTACAAACATTGAGCAAAATGTTATTCGTTGAGCAACTATTCCAATTGACAGGACGACTTGAGACGGTTTAGATTTTACAGTTCCTAGTATAAATGACAATAAAAGTAATAAAGTGTAAGTTGTTAAAAGAACAAGGAGTAGTTTTAGATCCCTAGAGTTACTCGATACTTTGAACTTCCTTGTTTTAAAATCATATATGTATGTGATGCTTGGAAATTTTCTGCAGTTCTCTAAGTGAGTTAAGAAGATTTTTAGAAAATGCTTGTACATAGTTTCGGTGAAAATATGTAAACCGATTGCACGCCCTTTTGCAGAATGTGCGAATAGTATAAGTAACAAATGTTCAGTATATCACTTTAGTTCTGTGTTCTCTAAACAATTCGATTACCCCACTCATACTAGCAATCAAACAGATTAAATGATTTATAGAATTTTGTAGGTAAGTTACGAAAATCATCATTGGATAGTTTATAATGAAATACATTACAGAGGAGCTTGATTAGCAACACAGTCACGGTAAAAAAATAAAGCATTTATAAATTTTATTACAATAATCAGCAGTCAGAAACCTCTTCACTTAATCATTATCACATTATTAATTCTTGTTTGCGCTCAACTTTTGACAATATGAAACAACCGTGTTCATTTTATAATACTGAGCAGTTCAAATACAACCATGGGTTTGTTTGGATATGTTTGAATTACAAACGGCGTTTTCGCTGAGTCATAATTCTAATAACATACACATTTAAATTATTTTACTCGGCGTGAATATAAGCTAAACAGGTCAGACAGGTTCCAACTGAATTTGAAGGATCGCGGATAACCATAAGAGAAATAAACTAAGTGATTCCATTAAATTAATAATTGCGTGAGTTTAAGGAATGTAAATACTATTCATTAAATCACGTAATCAGTATTTCATACTTTGGCATCGGGGGACATTTAACACACTTCACTTAAATAAACTATTCAAGTATGATATCATCAAGCGAACTTTGAATTAGAGATATTATTATAGAAATACAAGTAATTCTACAATCTCAAACACACGTGGAAAAGCATATAACATCCTAAAGCCTGGTTACGAAAGGACACGAATATGTACATATGTTTTTACGCAAAACCACAATAGGTTCGGTTCCCTTTTTCTCAAGAATAGTTTCGTGCTTCTTCATTTAAATTTAAACCTATAATGTCGATTATGCGATTAATGGCTGTGAGCAAACATAATGTAAATAAATTTACATCAAACAAATTTGTACAACTGTATTTATTGACGTTATTCAACGAAAAATTTGCGTATATATAATGCAAATCTTTAGACAACTTCAACCTTAAATTTTTTAGCATAGGGCGTAAATACAATTTGCAGGGGAATAAAATAGCCCAGTCTAAAGGAAAAGGGTTTTACTACATTTATTCACATGAGAAATTAATACATTCATTAAATACATTTTGTAGTGTCCAATAAATATATTTTCATATCAGACCCACTCACTAGCCTTGATGGTTTGAAATGTAATTTAACTATTTAATTTTCAACAAAACAGTTCAGTTTAATGTCACACGTTAAGCCATTCCCAAATTTGTAACTGCAATACTTACTTTGCAACTAAACGCATGAGTAAACAAATAATAGTCAAGCACATAGCCTGAATCTAATTTCATCTTGCATACTTCAACTGAACCTTGTGTTCTGCTAAACTCTAATTTCTAGGATTAGAAGAATACTTAGGACTAGGCTAATACAATTTTTATATCTGTTTATCTAACAATCTTAAGCTATTTTAAAGTATTGCAATAATTAATGACAAATTGTGTTTCTTTGGTTTAAGAATTAGACGACAATTAAGATTACTTATTGATCTGTCTGGGCGAACTGTTCAACAACGAAATCAACGCTTCTCCTACAAAACAGCAGAATGCAACAGCAAGACAACCTAACATAGGAAGAAGTATACCTTTTAGGTGAATAAATCGCATTGCAGGAAACTCGTCGCCTAATTCCTCACTTATACTCTGTTCCATCGTTTCAGGATCCCGTTGTAGAAAGAACTTGTTCACTTTTTGTTTAACAAGTCTTACTGAGGTCTGGATGTAACTCGCCCAGATCCCACTGCTTTGAATACGTCTTAAAAAATCCAAGATACTCTGTGTGTAAAAATCTTCAGAAACTGCATAATAAACGTAGTTCCTAATTGATTTCTGCGATAAATGAAACGTCACATTCGTCAATACTTTATTTCCTACTGAAGCAAATGCTGCCAACCTTGCATAACTTGATATCATAACTTCCTTATTTGTAGACAGTCTTCTGAATCCTTCTGTCTCTTCTACAAACGCTTTGCAATCTTTCAATGAGTCGAGTATCGACTTGTGCTCCCATTTCTTTAGAAACGCGTACTCTTTATTTAAAACGTGTAGAGTATTACTTTGCACAACTTTTGGGCACACTCCACTGCTTAAATTTGTTGGTGTTTGTAAATCATATTCAGAATTATTTGTTTTAAATTCTTCAGCGGTTGTAAAGAATTTTAATCCTGAATTTTTAAGCTGTAGAAATGTTTCAGGTACATTTCCTTCTTGAGGTTGGACTAGATTTCCGACCAGGTCACCTTTGTAAAACTCATTGACAACCAGACAAAATAAAAACCAAGTTGCAAGGTTAATTCTAAACGCATCGGAATTAGAAGGTATTCGTCCTACTGGTGAATTCAAAACTGGACGGAACAACACGTTAATAGATCTAACAATTGCACCAAGTGCCGAATATGATTCAATCTTCAAGATAATAGTGAATACAACTAGCATAGTAACAATTGAAGCACTTGCAAATACACCCAGGTCTTTGCTAATCGGTTTTAAAAGATTGTCAATCATACCCGGGTTTGATGACATAGGAACAATGAATCCAGTTTCATAATACTCGTTACTTTGTACTAAAGTTCCGTAAAATCCAACTGGCTCTGAAAAGAATTTTACCTGAAGGGATTTATGGGCTAATCGACAGTTCGCTAATTTCGCTGGACAGCCCATAAATGTCATGTTAAGTTGTTGTGATAATTCAATCTGGATAAATACGTCTGTGAGATTGTATCCAAATTTAAATGGATGTTCAACCATATATTTCTTTGTGATAGGTTTGTGCACAAAATTATTGATGTTAATGTAGGCAATAAATCCGTGAAATGTGGTCGGGTACCGTCTCCGAGAAATAAGCTCTTGCAGTTCATTCATAGATTGAGGAATTAGCTTGTGGAACGGCAATTTAGTTTGATTATCCTTTGTACAAAAGAAACATAGTCTTGAAGGCCCTGATGGTCTTAATACTATCGTAGTCAACGGTATCTCTGAAAAATAATTTTTAAATTCAGAAACATTCTTTGGATGCGGTATTTCTTCATCCAGCGTTTGTAACAATAAAATATCTTTGTGATAATGCAATGTTAGTTCTTCACCGAACCATTTAGAAACATTTATTGCGGTTGAAAATTTTCCAATATAAATGAAAACGTTCGGCATTCCGTCAATTTCGGAGGTGCCCCAAAATCTAGGGAATGTAATAAATCTGTTGAAGAAATATTTAGTTTCAGTCCAGTTCTGAATTGGTGGTAGCTTTAAATTTTGCACTACGGCACCCTTGTCTCCATTTAGAAATGCAGTGGTTCCTTCTAAGTAGTCGACATAATTTTGATTTAACGAAGATTCTTCGTCTATTATAATTTTAATAAGTGAGTTGCTATCAAGTTTTTCTAATACGACGCTTATTTCTGATTTTGTTTCAAAGGATTCAGTTATAATTGAAAATTCTTGAATGAGCCATGCAAAGGTAACTAGAGCTGGTAACCTATTATTAGTTTTTGTAATTCTTAGAAACCAGTTTTGAATAAATATATCCATAGCAAGAAGGACTTTGATGTGGTGTTTGGTTTTTTTTGGTGTTATAAGGTAAAGAATCAACACATAAATGCCAAATATTCAAATACAAATGACTAGAGTTCCTTCCGAGTTTGAAACTTCTTAACTTGTCGTAACAATTTTCGTAGCAAAACACGTGAGTGGTTCCAATTTTAAGAGCTTACCAAACAATCTTTTATTTCTCAAGGTTGTTTTAAGAGGATGATAACTTGGCCAATATGCGTACCAAGTGGTTTTTAGATACATTAATACTAATTTGCGAGTGAAGTATTCTAGCGAATGTGGTTGAAACGTTTACATAAAACCGGGTTTCAAATGTTAAGAAGCTCTTTAGCAATCCAGAAAGTTCTAGAAAATATAAGAAACGTTATGAAGCTATGTTTATTGGTCCACTTGACTGTACTTTAATTTCTCAGACACTCTAGATGATTAGTAATTCTATTTACATAGTTTATTGTTGATCTACATTATATGACATCAATTATTATATGATAGTTATATAAGAAGACTACAAGCGTTAGCTATACAAAGTAGTTGTAGCTAACAAGAACAATTTAATATTACACAACTTAATTTTTAAGACACAAATCATCATATATACTATTTATACTAATAACACTTTTTTATTTCAAATAATCCTATTAGTAATTAAATGTTAATCCTTACCAATTTTCTCAATTATATTACGCGACTCCTGTATGTTCATACTGCCCAATTGGTTCTTACCTATTGAATGAATAGACTCAAAGAAGCTCTTAATTCACAACATTTAGTGAATCATTTCTTCCAGTGAAAGCATTCTAACAATTTGAAAGCAAAATACCTTGTGAAACACTCCAACACATGTCCAACACACAAGTGCACACTTATTTTTAATTAAATAGACAACAAACGACAAACATATTCCGTGACAAACTCCCTAATACTATAAAAGTTCAATAAAAATTGCTATACTGTAAGCGACCTTAAGGTTTTCCACTGCCAATCAGAACGAGATTATTGAACCTCATCGCAAAACTCACAGCTGTACAAGGTCTATAAATCTGATTTCGAAAATTTCCCCACACAAGAAAGATAGTTTCTAGCTATAACTTTACACTGATGATCAAAAGTCATTAAATAAAGACCTCCCTAAGAGTGTGTTAAATTCTGGTTCATTTGAATGAAAGGTTTGAGAGATATTAAACTGATATGAGAGCAAACGATGAAGTATGTCTAAACATTATTTTGAAAACCTGCAATTGCATTATTTGTTAGTTGCTCAGTCAGACGAGTAAACTTAAATTGGAGATTTAGGTCCAACTGTTTAAAAATGTCAAAAGTATTTATTTCTAAAATGTACTTTCATATAAAGAAACTCAAAAGTGTTAGTAAATCAATGATTCACGTACATTCTTATGATTACATTTATGATAGTACATTTTTACAGATTACGAGAAATTGAAACCTGAATTTCAGCTTATGAAATAAACTTCAAACTCAGCGTCTGTACAATAAAAGTAAACATGTCAGCGTATTCTTCAATTTGAGCAGTTGTTGGCTTTCCAGCTCCGTGACCCGCCTTAGTATTAACCTTCAGAAGAAGTGGATTCGTCTAAAAACAAAAATGCAGTCCTTTTATTTAAACGCAGAAGTACACTGACTGTAAAAATATATTAGGTTAGCAGTACCTGTCGCTCAGACCGCCCAACAAGGTGTTGCAACTCAGCAGCAAACTTGTAAGAATGAAATGGAACAACTCGGTCATCGTAATCTCCAGTAAGCAACAGAACAGAAGGATATTGCACATTAGAATCTTCTGGTACTTTGACATTGTGAACTGGTGAGAGATTCTTAAGGTTTTCGATAACTGAGATATTCTGCGTATCAGAACAACCGTATTCCTGGCACCAAACGTAACCGATAGTGAATTTTTGGTACCGAAGTAGATCGAGGACACTGCAAGAATATTTTATGATGTAAGTAATCATCAACCGACTTCCTAACCGAATGAGAAAATAAATTCAAAGTATCTAATGTTTGTTGCTAACCCGACTTGTGCAATCGCAGCTCCAAACAGATCAGGCCGCTGGTTAACACACGCACCAACCAGTAAACCTAGAAATATAGTTATCATTGTAGTAACACTGTTACGTAAACTAATTGCAGTAACACACCTCCATTAGATCCTCCGTTAATAAAGAGTTTAGACTGTGTAGTATATTTGTTATCATACAAATACTGAGCTGCAGCTTGGAAGTCATCAAAACTATTTTGCTTATTTAACACTTGTCCTCCTGAATGCCAGGTTGCTCCGTATTCTCTACAAAAACCCAACACACATCTAAAGTACTCAAAATAAATGACAAGTGAGTCAACCTACCCGCCTCCTCGAATATTCGGGACGGCATAAATTCCATTAAAATTCTGTATAAACACTGCTTGGTGAGGTGAGTAGTATGGTAACATATTTATACCGAATCCTCCATAACCATAAAGATAAGTTGGAGCATTTCCTTCAGGTTTAAAATCCTATGAACCCACACAAGTCTTAATTAAAACAATTCTGTGCTAAATTAACCAACTTTCTACCTTCTTGTGAACGATAAACATAGGAACACGAGTTCCGTCTTTGCTTGTAAAGAAAACTTGTTTTGTTACAAACTTCGAAGGATCAAATCCTTTGCTTTTTACTTCCCTAAAGAGTTTTGGTTCGTAAGGTTCTTTCTTCAAATTAACTTTATAAGCCTTCCCAGGCGACAGAAAGGAAACAACGCTGAACAAGAATTCACTGTCATCTCGATCCCCACTGAGCTCTTCGATGTTCCCGATTTCAATAGGAATTTCCTGGATGAAAGATCCATTCCTCAGATATCTCACTTCTAATCTGCTCTTTACGTCGTCCAAGTATTTCAACACTAACTTGTCTCTGTTTAAATGCAATTAAACGCTAAATTAATACAACAGTTCATTTCCAACTCCCCTTCACTTAATATTCTAATGATATTACTCATTAATAGCTTTGATACTTTCAAGAACTTTGGAAGGATCTTCAGGAATAACCGTAGACCAATGGATCTCTTGAGGTCTGTTGAGATCCACAGCCACGAGTTTATAGTTTGGAGCACCTTTGTTAGTCAGGAGATAAACGACAGACCCAGAATCATCACTGGTGACGTACTACAAATTAAATGTATTGATTCATTGCATCGTCTTACAAAATATTTTAATCGGTTTCTCACCTGATAATCCGAATCAAACGATTCCACAACCGGAATAAGTTTAAGTTTGCCCTGGACTCCCGATGTATTCGTAAGATCAACGTCATCAAGTCTGGCGAAATGGAAACTAACCTTCCCTACTCCTTGAACTGGCAGCACAAAGAGATATTTCCCATCCCATGAAACCTCGTAACTTGGAATCTGATCTTGCACCTCGAGAATCAAGACATCTTCGGTTTGATTCGTTCCTACAAGATGATAGTAAACCTGACTTGCCCTTTTCTCAGTTCCGTTACCATTTCTGGGAAATCTCTACACGAAAATGTAATCCAATTGAATGACAGGAATATTTGGAATAAATTGATCTGAATGACTCACAGCATAAAAGAATCCTGCACCATCGTGAGTCCATTTATACCCAAAGAACTTCGAGTCTGTCAAAACCTCTGGGAAGTCTTGTCCAGATGAAACATTTCTTATTCGGATATCCACCCAGTCACTTCCATTTGTAGAAAGTCCATACGCCCAAAGCTCTCCGTCTTTAGAGAAGCCAGCCTTACTAAGGGAAATAGTTCCATCCGTAGACAAAGTGTTGGGATCAAAAAATACTCTTGGTTTCCCTTCCAGAGAGTCTTGAATGTAAATCACACTGCAAAGAGATCCCCAAAGTAGTTACATCTCATTTAATATATTACATTAATGAACTCACTGTTGATTCTGCACTCCACTGTTGGACAAATAGACATAACGAGATCCCCTTCTATAGGGAAGTGTGAAAGTAGAATAGTTGTAAGCGTCTGTAAGTGACTTTACAATCTCAACCCTCACAGAAGCAGATTTATTCAGGTACTCTTCTGTAATTGCATTTTGGTCTGCTACAAACTTCTTTGTCTCTCCAGAGTTCGGATCTTCCAACCAACGATAAGGATCTGCTACTTTAATTCCCCCAAAGTATTCGTCAACTACTGAAGTGTCTCTTCGTACATCCGGATAAGTTATCTTCTCCCCAAAGGAGGAAGTTACAAGAAAGAGGCAAACTGAGACGAAGAGCTTAAGCATTCTGAGATACTAAAGTAAAGGTTTGTTAATAAATCTCACAGCTAGAATTGTGTTAATAATTTACCTTTCGTACCTTCCTTATCGAGATATGAAACTCGAATGCGTTACAAACATACAGTAGATACATTTGTTGGAAGATACACCTACCTGGTTAGATTAACTTGCTCTGCCTTCATTGTAAACTTAAATAGATTCAGTATGCATGAAACGCAGAAGGGAAACATGTCTGTAGTAGATGAATTGTAGTTTAATTAAGTATTATTAAAATTCTAATTCAAGGATGTTTTTTGGAAGGCCAGAGTGTGGAACATGATGACTGACTGATTGCATGTGTATACTGGACAATAAAGTAGGCAAAAAAGCTATTTAACAAGAATATTCGTGAGAGGTTTGTGAATTCATGGAAGCGAAGAGACGAAAGATACCTGAAGCAGAACGGATG
>JAQGAB010002025.1:0-13476 GCA_034696565.1 Isotomurus graminis
TTTACAAGATTAACAAAATTAGCATGGTTTCTTTATGGGGAAAATTTTTCGTTTCCATTGACGAGCTTGTACCTTAATACATAAATGAAGGCCAATTCCTTCTAATCCAACCTCCACCAAAAACTTTCTCTCTTCCACACGTAGTATCTTTCCATTCCGTACTTTTCTATGAAATATTGGTTCCTTCCTGACAAAAATAGACATGCAAACAAGCACACACACACACACATAGACCAATATGGAACATAAAAACAATAATTGGCCTTTCATCTTCTCCATTCTCTCTTTACATTGAGTCATGTGTTTCTTCGAAACCTATAAATATTCACGTCACAAAACTATCTAAATAGCCAAACAAATAAGCAGTATAATAGAATAAAATATTTTGTGTGTGGTACAAAAGCTATGAACGTGCTGAGAAAAATCCAGTAATAAAACTGTCGTGCAGTATCTCTTGCTCGTTCATCATTACTCGAATAATAATCAACATGTGACGAAATGATACATACTAAGGTCATATTATTAACATTGACATAGGCAATAGGATACTAAAACCAACAGTAAAGTCACGAGGCTGATAAAATCAACCACTATTCTGACAATACACGCTACACAAAGCATCATACGCTTCTTTTCGAACTGCCTTAAGGAAAACACGAGAATCGAATACACCTCCGCGTTCACGTCATCGTGACATGATTAAAAAATGGCCTTCAATTAGTCCACTATTGAACAGTACATCTAGAATATAATGTAATCATCAACTAATCTTTCCCTTGTGAGAGAAACATCACAATACGGGAGAAACCTTGTTTCTTTCAATTACTAATCTAATCCTGTTTCTGTGAGTAAAACTTTGTGTTATTGTGTACGAAGGCTCAGCGGTTTTGGAGGAAAAAGTGCTTTTAGCTTAAAGAGCTCTTCATTTCTCTCTCACGTCACGATGATGGTGGGACTGGAACTATTACTTCACTTCTAGGAAGTGAGGGAGAGAAAGAGCGTAGACGTTGCAAAAGCTTTCACCATTAGCACACAATCCGACCACTGCTCACCTTACCTGTAAACCTTGTCACAACGGTAATACTTTTCGTATACCCCCTAAAACTACTTTCCATAATTCAATTTACCTAAGCTCAAGGGAATAGCTGGCAGGCACGCAGGACGTATTATTCCTTACTTTGGCCGATATGCACAGACTCCTTTGGAGAAAGTAGCGATCTTTCCCGACGAGTCAACCAACCACATACTACGATCATTGCACATTGTGTCCCTTGTTCCTATCAGATTCTCTACTCGTTTGCAACGCTTGCAAAAGGCTTATTTCCCTTTTCCCCAGTACCTACGAAGTCTATAGTACTCTGACTGTACTGTCTCTCCTTCGTCGTACTCCTCTTTCGTACTCCGTACTGACCTCATTTCAGAAGATGAGTAAGTGAACAAAACCCACACCACACAAACAGAACTTGTTGATTGCGCAAAAAGAAAGTGGAAGATCTTCATCGAGACACACAAACAAACTTTCACTCTCTTACAAAAGTAAGCTCACTCTTTCTTTCCTTGTCCTACTTTTCATAATTCAAGGAAATTGAAATCATTTAAGATAAAACCTTCTGTCTTATTTATTTGCATTTGCCAGGCAAATATTCTGATCATGGATTGTATTCTGAAGCCTCGAAGGCTGCGACACGGACGAAGAAAGACTTCCGTTAAGATAACAGTATCTGCAGATCTTCCATCGGAGAATGGAAGTTATTGCCCCTCCTGTGAAAGCAGAAATTCAAGCGAGTCCCAAAAAACATCGCATGAAGTCCTTAAAGAGATAATTATCGAGGAAGACAGTCATGGTGCCAATAATAAATGCGAAAGTAGTAATGACGCAACAACCAGGACCAGAGTCACTGTAGATGATTCCATAGTAGACTACCCCTCGTGCATTGATTTTGGGATTCAAGACTTTCTCTGCTGTAAAGATGAGGTGAGTGGTTCCTAAATTGCCTTTGTGGAATGAATCTCGCGTCCAATTAGTGGAGAATATTGTTTTTCTCCCTGCTAACTGTACTAATGACAAAATCGATCCTTTTGCAGATCGATCCCGAGCTTTATAACAGTGACACTGACAATTCTTTCCTGGACGCTACTCCACCCCATCGGTTTAGCGACTCAGAACTCGAAAGTCAAATTGAAATAATGTCGATTACACTCGATACTGTATTAAACCTTGGTGGATCCACTCCAGTGTCTGAGTGGGCGAATAGGTCTATGTCAAAAGATGACATTTTTACGGTTGACCTGAGGGTGGAGCATGTCGAGGATGAGGGATCTGGAGATCCCCAAATAAATGAGAGTCTCGAGAATCAGAAGATGGCAAATGAAGGTAGTGCATCTGATAAGCCAGGAATACCTGAGAATGACATGGGGAAACATGCGACTGTGGATAAATTCTTGGAAGACCGTAGAACATTAAACCAGCAGATAAAAACTGATCATATTCCTCCAAACAAACGACCCCCACCACCAATGCGTCCCTTTAGACGGCAGATATCCCTTCCAGCGTCCATTTTCATGAGTTATCTTTTAGCAGCAGAAAAGAACTTAGCATCCAAGTCTGAAGCACACAAAAAGACAGAAATTTCCGGGATGCTAACAAACAACCGACTGAAGAAGCTAAATTACAATAATACTAATGGCAATCGACTTCGTTTGTCAAAGATTGATGGAAGTTACCCATCTTCAACTGAATCAACTGAAGAAGTTGATCAGGACGAAGAGAAAAGCCCAGCAGAAATGGAAACGAGAAGCCTTGTGAGCTTTGATGACTCGTCCCTTTCGCTATCATCTTCTTCAACCACACCCATTTACATAAATGGCGACGAGTTTTCTCTGGGGCGAAATGAGAATTACGTGAAAGATCAATCTTCCATTGGAGAAAGAATGTCATTAGACGAAGGGCATGCTGAGAATGTGCGAGCAGACTCTCCAGCAGCGTTCACTTCGGAAATTGAGAGACGGTCCTTACTTCTCCGCTATATGAGGAGGCTTATTCGACAAGACACTTCAACGAATTTTGCCCCGAATGACTATTGTATTTAATGTCTTGTTGTGGACAATGCATAATGGTTTATAGTTATGGCGTTTGTTAAAGTTCAATTTAATATTAAAAAACAACCCTTTGCTATGTACACAGTCTGACTTAGATGCATATATTTATTCTGTTCAATGATCACACTATGATAGAACAATTTTATTGTGTGCATGCATTTTCATGTGGAATACACAACTTATTTATATGGTCTTGAACTTCGCAATGGTATTTATTGCTAAGCCGATCGAGATGGACGTGGACGTTAGACTGAGAGAAATAAAACTTGTGTAAACCTCGTTTAATGTATTTTTAAATGTCACATGTAAGTAAATCGAAAATCGTTTAAACTCAAGTGGTACTAAAAACTAAACCTAGAATGCTCCTACATGCATTTTACTGCATTCGAGTGATCTGAGTGATGATAGTCAGTCAGCTTCTCAAACTGTTCGTGCTGCTGGAAATTATCACGGGTGTGAACAGTTATTATCTCAATGGATTGGATTCTGATGCGACATAATTGCACTAGTTTGTTCAAGAACAGTACATACAGATTGCCATTGACATTGCCTCCCTCAGGGTAACTAAACATAAAAGCTTCCTAAAATGCGGGTTTTTATACCTAATCATGCTATTAATATCTATAAATTAAATTATTTACAAAATGAAGTACTAATAAAATGCTGACTGTTTCCTCCAGTATTTAGCATCTGACTTACTCCGACCAAAACATCATACCACAAATGCTACTCATAACTTTGTCGTGAACGCATTACTTTTTTGTTTATGTGATATGTTATATTCTGATACTTATCCATTATAGCTTTTGAAAGCCTCACGCAGTACCTACAAATCATCCTATCCTAATAGAAACTACGAATCTTTGTTCAATACCACAGAGTGCAGTCTAACATTTTGTACATAATCTATTGCCAACCTTCTTTCTACACTTTCACCAGAGAGGGAATCCTCAGCCCGAATGCTTTCTTCGTAGTAGTAGCTGGCAGCTGCACATGAGGCAAAAGTCTAACTGAACTATAAAAAAATATCTGGAAAGATTAGCCCGAGTCCGAATAGTACCGTCGACTCGTAATTACATATTAAAATTAAAATGTATCATAGAAGAATATTTCCATTGTATTGATTTCGAACCTTGTCCAGGGACAATAAGACCACTGCTCTTAACTATTAAAATGAGATTGGCAAATAGACATTCAAAAATATTTGATGAATCAACAAAACGTTAAACTACAAACACTACGCAATCTTAAAGAATCCATTTCATAACATTACTCTCTCCCTTAGGGAAATCTAATAGACTTCTCCTTTGCCGTTTCTTCCGGTGCAATACAAATACCCGGAGTGTTCCTGAATTAACTAAATTCAGGGGATACTTGGAGTCAGTTTATTGTTGCGTTATTTCCTGTTGCTTTTTCCTTCAGCCGTAGGGTATCTTACGCTCCTTATTACTCTCTTCAATCTCCTACAGTACAAGTTATTTATTTTCGCGTCGGTCTTGTGTAATAGGACTATCTTGATGCTGTTTTAATAATAAGAGGAAGAATTTATCAATTCTCAACACAGAAAATGTGAAATACCCACTGGGGTTCATCATCTTCCTGCAGTTCTTACTATCAAAACTTCTGGAATATTGAAAAATTGAAAATTAAAAGCACTTGAGTGAATCAGGGAGCATGATGAGCTACGTTTGGATTAAAGTTAAACCAATGTAGTTTCATGTAATGAATTTTGCAACATAAAATTGGCGAATGTAATTAAGCTTTCTCAACTCATTAAAAGTTCCTTCACGCTTCATTCACCATTGAGCTAAAAGCTGCAGACAACAGAAAGTAATTCCATTTTTCATTTAATTTAATTCCTTTGCGACTTGCCTTACATACTGCATGCATCACATCTTTCGTATTCAATTACACTACAGTTTCCTCCCTCCTGCCCCAAATAATAACCAACAAAGAAGACTTAAAAAACTAATCATTCTCTGCTTCCTTCTCGTCTAAACTTGTCTGTTTGGTACTTCCATCAGTTTTCTTTTTATGTACGAATATTCTCCGTAGAGATACCACTTTCCCCATTATTTCTGCATCTTTTGCTCATCTTCTTCGTTCGTGACTTCTGCTAGAAGACCCAGTTCAGCTTCATGTATGGTTTATTTGAACATGAAACACCAGAACGTGTTCTTGGAAGGCTCCAAGAGCTTTTTGCATAAAAAATCTGACACAAGTGAAACTCGGCAAGAGAATAAACAGTATGCTTGCTGTTGGAATTGAAGTTTTTAAAATGATTCTGCTTTCCTTTTCAATTTATTTAGAGAATCTTCTTACAAGCGTTGTAAAATTATATTATTTTCAACTTACAAAATGCATAGACAAACCTATACACATTAATATTACTGTTTTAACTTCATTTAATCCTGACATACGAGGTATAATATTACTGAACTATAATAGTTTCTTGTGTACATTGATAAATTAGTATTAAACATTGATTTACTGTTTCAATATGTAACCTATTATATTACAAAATATTTCACCGGATTTTTTCTCCTGTAGTAATGCTCTTCAGTCAGCAAACCAATCTGATAAACTTACACGTTTAAAATAAATTGGAATTAAGGCGTGAGATGCTGCTTACTAGGCATTACTCTTAAGTGTATGTTTACATCAAACACTTCTACTTTCTACCTATTGTTAATAAATAATGAGTATTTTCGAAACGTTAAATTACTTCGGGAACAACAAAACTCTTAAGTTGAGTATAAAAAATACGGAGCATTATTTATCTTTTCACAAATCGTACAGGAACTTTTGATCCTGGAACCAGTGAGACCGTCGGGACTGCCAATTTCAATGGAACTGAGTATTTTTTGGGAGGAGGGATAATTCTGAAAAGATAAGACAATTATAATTTGCTGTAATACAATCATCGAGCTAAGGTAATTATATGTCATCTTATAATTACCTTAGCCAGCACTTTCATCCGTAATTCATAACACACACTAAAATGTGATAACAGGTAAAACCTTACCTAAACTTGTGAATGAGAGTAGCAATGACGAGCTTAATTTCTGCCAATGCAAATTTTTTACCGATGCAAGATCTTTGTCCACACCCGAACGGAATGAATGTCATGGGATGATGCGATCTCCTTCTTGCAGGCTCAAACCTCTCAGGATCAAATTCAAAAGGATTCGGCCAATAAGTGGGATCGTGATGAATCTGCCATACTGGAATTTGCAGGTTCATCCCCTCGGGAATTGTGTAGTCACCAGTTTTTATACTTTTCGCACACCGTCGTATGATGAATCCCACAACGGGTGGATATAATCGTAAAGATTCATTAATAACTTTGTCAAGGTATCCCATTCTGTCCAGTTGATCGTAGGTTGGTAATTCCCCAGTAACCTGTAGGATATTTTAATAGTTCAATATTTCAATATCAATCCCATTGAGACCATAATGAGCTGATAAACTGATAAACGATCACAAGAAGTCAAACCTTACCCCGACTACTTGGCAAATCTCATCATACAAATTTTGTTGAACTTGTTGATGTCCACTGAGCAAGTATGTTGTGAATGTCAAAGCAGATGCAGTTGTTTCAAAGCCCCCCAATATGAAAACCCAAGAGTTTGCAATAATTTCGTCGTCTGATAAAGGTTGAATCCTTCGGTGGCTGCTGAGTCGAACTTTATCTGATGATTCCATCATAAATTGTAACACATCAAGATGCTCCTTGTTGTTGTTTAGTGTTAATGTTTCAGCTCTTCGGTATTGAATTGCGGTCTTCACACTCTTAATAATCATTTGTGTCATTTCATTCGAGTAGCCAAATTTTTTCAGACCTCGTTCAGCTAGTTTGGCGATAAACGGAAAGCAAAGACTTATTTTCACAAATGGGCTTAGTGCACTAGTTAAGAAGCCTTTTATTGTTGCAAGAAATCTGTAACATAATGAATCGTATTCAGCATGACTTACGCACGTTTAAACACATTCTCATGTCTCCAGTTATACAGTTTCATTCAATCCAATATTAGCTTACCTGTCATCTTCATTAACTTGTGATTGAACTTCCATTGCCAAGGCACATTTACTAATGGTATCACAAGTGAGACCTTGAAAAAACTGATAAGCATCCACAACTCCTTCTTCCCATTTGCAGTCTGCAGCGTTCTCATCAACTGCTTTCTTTTGCAGAATAGCTATTCCAATTTTCAGAGATTCTCCCATCAGCGGCATCATCTTTTTCATCTTGCTAGTCGAAAAACACGGTGACAAAATCGACCTTACTTCTTTCCAGCGAGACCCAGTAAGACCAACAAGAGTATTGATCAGAGGCTCCACATTGATAATCATGTTAGGTCTGTCAACAAAATCCACGTGGTTTCGAACTAACAGTGTCTTCACGAGGTCGAGATCTGTAATGACCAATGTAGGTCGCACACCAGTAAAGTATCCGTACACTTTTCCGTACTTTGATTCCCAAGCGGTCATTACATCGACCAGTGATGCTGAACTATGCCGAAGTTCCCTCATGTTGCCCCATATTATATTGGGTTCCGGGCCTGGAACTCCCAAGTTTCTGAACAAGCTGAGTTGTTTTCTTCTTTTAACAAATATATAGCCAAGAAGTAGTAAAACTACACTAATTAACGTTACACTCATAACACCCATACCCATTATATCGCCCAAAAAAACTAACAAAATAAAAATGAGTGACTGAATTAATGAAATCCGCAAGCAATTGCAAGGAAGATATTTAGTTTTGCATGCTATGTTGCAGACGTACAGCTAACTGACTTACATGCCTCATCAAAACTTGTTCAAAGTTCAGATTATTCATAAAGTTGACAGACAGAATTCGGACCCATTTAATCAATATATACAAGAAGCCCAGGTGTACCACACTGTTTTGGGGTGAATAAGTCACGATTATGGAATTGCTGATAAAGTACTATCATTCGGAGATCACATGAGCCGTGTATCTTCGTTCTTTAAATAGCATTGATTGAAATTGAATGGCCGAGCCAACAAACCATAATTAAAAGTGATATTTGTAAAAGACTTATCGTATATTCGCATGTATATCTAAACTTGTTAACTACGCTTGCTGAGACTAGTGAAGTTATACACAAGAGAAAGAAAAAATGCTTTCTACAACTGACTAGCTAAATAAAACACAAGTCTAAAAATTACGAGTTCCCTCATCCAGTCCCCTTCATCCTCCTAGCGAAGAGAAGGCTGGATGACAACTGATGAGAATATCTGAATGTCCAGTACTGTCCAGCGTCCTGTTTGTCTCTTCTTATCGAGTATTTTGTTCATTCCATATTACAACAATATAGACCTATTACAATGCTAATAAATAGGGATTTCAGTTCATGCGGATAAGTCTTATCTTAAGCACTTAGGACTGAATAGGCAGTCCTAGGGAGGAAGACAAGCGGGTGTACACAGAGATATGATATGAATTGCACAAGGGTCACTAGAAGATTAAGGCTGTGGGAGACAATAACAGGTCAAACACTCCTTTTCTCATTCATCCAAATCCCTTTACTGCTTAAAAGTCCTTTGGCTTAATAACAATGGATTATTCAACAATTATACAATCAACTTCATTTGGGAAGTTGCTCCTAAATTACGTAGAAATCCTGCTGGACAAGGAACACAATTGTTCTATTTCTTGCACAATGCGAACTTTGCAATAATACCTTTTAGTCCCTTTTGACTGCATTCTGTCGTTGACTAAGACTGCCAACCAACTATTCACAATCCTTTATGGCTGTTATAGACAAAAGGTTTCATTTTGTAAAGGGTACTTTAAAGGGACAGACAACTTTGGGGATTAAGTTCTAAAGGATTTTATTGCTCAACTCTTGCATTCCATTACACAATCTTAGTCCTCAACTCTTCTCAAAGTACCGAAAGGCTTAACACTCAACCTTGACCGTTCCAACTGTCCACCAACAACCTCCATTTCTTTCTTGATGTCTCCAGAGGCAAAAATGTTGTTAGCTAATTTTGTTTCATACTACCGGCCGTACCGGCACCACCCAACTCTATAACTTCAACTCTAAAACTCTATTCAATTAATTTTAAACAAGGCAAATAATTAATTAATCACCTTAATTACTTAAATTATTTATCATGAGGCAATTATTATACAACTGTATGAGTTCACATGCAAACTCAGGAATATTGGAAACAAACTGAAGCAGATAGCATTTTCGGAGATGTATAGTTGTGTGTAGTTGTTGTTCGAATCAGCAGCTGTAGGCAGTTTGGGTGGAACATAGAAGTTTGAGGAAATTAAAGTAGTTTTACACGCTGGTAATTATCATTGCTTAATCTCATCTTCTTATGTCAGATGCTTACAATTCTATTACGCAATCCGTCTACTCCAGTAGAAAGTAGAAAGGGAGTATGATGAACGGCATGAAGAACTAATGAATTGTTGTTGAACATTAATATTTTGACTATGACTACAAATCAAAAGTATGCACTATAGCATTTAGCATTAATACTCGAATATTGAATAATTGAATATAGTTTTTTGTACTGGCTGAACAATGTGTTCTTCGTAATGCAATTTGTAGGCAAACCGAGTCTCGAATAACTTTATCTGGTGAATATTGCAGGCAAGTTCCGTATCAACCGAAAGTATCTTAAGATTATCAAAATAATATGCATGCGTACGAATGTAATTTAAACTTCCAATGTTCCAATAAACTTTATTATGACTAATTGTTACGTTGCGTAAAACTTTTTGTATTTCGTACAAAGACATGCCACACCCTCCAACCTCAATCGACTCCAAAATCCAATATCAGTATTGTGAGCAATGGGAGGAGAAAAATAAAGATCATAAACTGCGTATTTCACACCTCTACTGTATCAATTAGGTGATAGTTGAATATCGGAAGAAACGTTTTTAAATGCATGACTGTGTGTACGATCGTAAATTGTTTTAAAGCTAAGTGTGCTCACTACAAACCAATCTAGTCTTACAGCCTTACAGGATCTGACGACATTAAATTACAATCTTTAAATGATGAACCAGTAAATTTTATAAAAGCTACATATAATTCATAGCATTCATAGCATTGTTAACATTATAAGTTTATAAGCTAGTGGCTAATTAGCAACTGTCCAACAATTAGGAGATCAATTTGTGGCAGAGTTGCCGATTTGCCCTCAGAGTAACAATTCTGTTGAAAAGAGCTTATGAGACAAAATTATGATTACTACTATTTACTTATTACTAACAAAACTAAAATGACAGATAAAATAGTATGCAACCCACAAAGTTGAATTTGCACCACATTTGGGCTTTTTCAATTCGACAATGCATCTGCAATAGAAATGTTTTGTTTTAATACATTTTACAATTCAATAATCAGATTCATTCAAGGTTAAGGTATGATTCAATGACTGACCATCACTGCAAAGGACGCGAAAAGCACAGCCCGAGTTTGAGTATTGAAATCGCCTAGCGTGAATTAAGTTGTGTCTGTGTAACAATTCCATTGGTTCGTGTGTTTGAGTCCATCGGGATACCATACCTATCGTCACTGCCTGGTTCATTTGGTTCACAATCTGAAATTTTGATACAAGGTCAATGCATCGACATTACGTCTTTTACTATACGACATACGTAACTCATCAAATCATTAACGGAATAAGCCCACTAGTCACAGTACTAAATCTTTTCCATTCCAATTAGACATTCAAAATTGGGACAAGCTTGCGCTTACAATCACTTTCAAAGGACTGTTAGTGTCTAGCTAGATGCTTGGTCATTAAGAATTTGAGAGGAGATCCAGCCACTTCCACTTAAATAATATTCTACCTGTCTGCTACAGCTCCGTTAGTTTCAATTTCAATCCATCCGATCCGGTCAGGTCTATCAGGAATTATAATATCATAAATTCGGTTCTGCTTGAGTGGTGACACCTCATTACTCACAACATTTCTTACGAGCTACTTACTTCATATTATAAGCATTTACCGAATTGTTCTTGCAGAAAAGTTGCGGCCGGTCAACTACAGTGATTTTATACTCTCCATTTTCAATGTACAGCTTTTGTTGGATGGTTCTTGGTGTCAAGCAAATAAACAAGTAACTGTCTGTGCACGGCAGTCGTACTCATAGCTCCGGAGATGCACTTACTGACTGACTACTTAACTATTTTAAATGACGACGAGCCGGACGATCCTGAATTTCAAAGCCCCATACATGAATTTTGAACGAATAATCTGGAAAAAATGAATTAATTGATGCACAATAACATTTGTCGTACCGGTGTGAAGCATCTCGAATGTTTTGTGACTTCCTAAGAATTTTTAACCCCCTAAAGATCCGAGTCCTACTGTTCAACTACCCTGTAGAAGTTCAAGATATTAATCATATCTTTAATGGAAATAGTGACAGTCCTTGAATTGTTCTGATTATGACTGTTTCCATCCGTCGTCTGAGAAGGTGGAACCGCTTCACCCGGCGTTTCCTCCACGATGCCCCACTTCCGTATACGCGAGCTTTCAAGGAATGGAATGGCTTTGATGGTGTCATTTCTATTAAATATTTCAAATATAAATATATAAATTGGGAAGTTTTTTTACAGTGAAGGTATATAACCTATTTCACTAACCATTGTGTAGCTTCTAATATTTTCTAACTTCTTCTATGAGAATAACTTAATGTTGTGAATGTGATAGTCTGGTACCAATAGGACCTCAGCTTCCTCTAACACTAAAGAATCAAATGTTTAATCTGTGCTCACCTATGTGTTATGTGTATGCAGCTTAGGGAAGCCCTTCGAGTGCCGACGAGGCCATATGAAATGAATGTTGTACAAAATCCTCTGCACACCTATGGAAAAAATTCAAACAATACTATATTTAGTGCGTAGATGTCTAACTCCTTATATCAAAATGTCAAATGTCAAGTTGCAAAATAATCGCATTTTAAACAAGACATACGTGTCTATGATAAATGGATACCGGACACCACGCTGATACATTCCTAGTATAATAGTACGCTAGTTAATGCAACTTAAAAGCACATGATAACTGGTAACTGTGTTTATGGTCAGCGAATACTTAAAAAGTAGACTGTGAAAGATCATGCCAAACACAGAAACTAATTACGTATCAAAGTATATAAACACCGTTAGTTGCTCTCAGGCTCTCACACTGACAATCTAAAAATTCAGTCATACCGTCAACCGTGGTCGCATATGAAGATGGACAGCATGAATGTTGAAGTCAATAAAAAATCCAAAACTCTCGCCACCATTAAAATGTTATTCCACTTACCGTCTGTCATCATATGTCCCTTCTAGGGACACATCCATTTGCGTCCACATCTATCTGAAACTTATCTGTGTGTGCCACCTCAAGTAAGATAAAATTCCGGTGGTAGTGATTCCACAGGCCGTACTGTGTAGGAAGTGCAACCCGATTTTCATTTCATTCCTCACATGCCTCTAAAATTACAACAGTGCCGTGCAGAAAGCAATAATAATTCCATTGCTTTCCATGACTTTCATCTCGGGGTTGTATTTATTCTAGAGCTGCGATCCACCGTAGTCGTGTGTCCATTTAACTTTACAGCTCCATAAATATTTGATACCGAAAGATACATTTCATGGTACAGCTTTCACTTCCCAAATGAACATTACGAGAGGGCATTACACACATTCATCCGGAGATTTCTCTTCCTGTGCTTGAGAGTCACTTGCGTCCGACCCAGATTTCCTTTCTCCGTTACTTTTCCCCTGTAAAATATCTGAGGATGCACATCCTTTTCACATACATGTCGTTAGTTCCGTTTACAACACACAGACAACCTTTCAATCAACAGAGGGTTAGCTGCCTATTCTCTGTTAGCACAGGGAAAAGAGAGCAAAAGTAAACGCCAGTCAATTGTGGAAGGGAAATGGATGTCAGTACACGCTTATCTCTTCCCGTTCCAGCTCATTAGGTTACCACTTCCTCCAAAGAGATTGAATTCGTTCAGGTTGACAGGTGGCTGTAAAGAACCACTCAGTTGTCGATGAGCTCACTGTACCCATAAATGAAGGACGGGGAGAAAGCACGAAAGGGAATAAATCAAAATGCTCCAGTAGTAAGTGGGTTAATGGAGTCAGAACTTAAAGCTCTAGTGTGTTTAACATCATTTAACTTTTTTTAAATCAGAGTCTGAAAATAGTTCTAAAGTTATTATTTATGTCCTGCATCAAGAGGTGAATCCCACGTAGTGTACGCTCTACGGAATAAGAAGTGTGTGTGAAGTTTACGTCCCACGTAGATCCCTTAAGATGAGAATTTCATGACTCATGAGTGTGGAGCAGCTTGATATGTCGATGTCTGTTACCCTCA
>JAQGAB010002026.1:0-13476 GCA_034696565.1 Isotomurus graminis
GTTTCCAGTGAATTAATTTCTTCTAGGACTTGTCCCGTCTTGAGACGGGCTTTTTCTGGCTAGTTGTTTTTATAGTTCGGCCCTTCAGAGAAAGTTTATTTGGAAATTGATTGGATGGGAAATGGAATGGGGTTACAATTTTAAATCCCGAACTATTAACAGACCGGTGCACTCATCAGCGCTGCTTAAGCCATATAGTGTCCTAAATTCTCACTATGTTGGACCTTCCCAACTTTTTCTATTCAGGCCTTAACAGTTTCCCATTCAGGGCCCTTTAATCATCCTTTTCACGGCTTTTTGTGATTCAATCACATGGGACTTGTCACTACACTTCACACAGTTTGGTCATGGGTTGGGTGGTTTTTGTGTTTCTGTACTAAATGCGCAATAGATGGGCCCTTAAGGGGAGGTGATGTTGAGATGGTCGCAAGAGGTTAAGAATAATTTTCTTGCGGATGTTGTGAGGTCCATTAAGGATGTATAAGTTGATTCGTATGGATACTTTGTTTGGATATTTGAATGTGTTTTGTTTTGGTGATGTGTGTTGTGTTTAATGAATGGGGTTGGGAGTGTATTATGTGGATGGGGCCGCAGGCTGTGTTGTGTAGGTCAAAGTTGAGTCGCAGCTGGAAGGGGGACGAAAGGATGTGGGTCCTTGATGTATGGTGTAGTGTAGGAGAGGTCACGGCTGTGTAGTGTAGGAGAAGTCACGGCCTTGCAGTGTAGGAGAGGTCCCGGCTGTGCAGTGTAGGAGAGGTCACGGCTGTATATTGTAGGGCAGTGTTGAATGGAAGAATGTTTTCACTATTTAAGAGCGTGCAGTGTGTGGTCAGAGCTGAGGTTCCAGTGGAACTGAAGTAAGCCGCCGCATGCAAGCGAAGTGTGGAAGATATGGTGTGTTCATATTTCGCGCGGAGCTGGGCCAACTTGTGGAGGTGACTGGTGGTGGTAGTTCTTCCCGAAAGTGCATCTGAACGCCACCATACAGATTTTGCTGGTATCATTTAGGGAGTTACGGACACACATTTTAGCTCTTTATTACTTACGATAACACGAATGGGAATTTAGTGAGTAGCATTTCATTTCCATATGTATCCAACATAAACCACTGATGATAATCTTGATCTGTATGAGAAGCCGAATGCAATTTCCCAAATTGATATCCTTAAGGCATGACATGATGGTAGATTTCAATTATAGTGTGAAACATCGTAATCTCATTCCATTTTCATGACCACCAGAGCTCAATTTGCCTCATCTCTGGTTTCTTGAATCCTCATCTGTAACGCGTGAGGGTACCTTAATCTCGATCTTCCCTTGTTGCGTTGCTTACGAAGCACATCTCAAGTTATATTGCGGTGCTTACCAAAGATCGAAGAGATTTGTCCTAATCTCTAAATAAATTGAATATATTTTCCATTATTTGTTCACCCTGAAGTCGCATTCTTTCCATTTCAGGGAATATTTCTTCCACCATCTAATTTCGTTTATTTTTCATTAAAATACCTATCAATTACTTAAACTGACGGAACAGCCCCTTCTTTCCCATTGATATTGACAACTTAAGTAAACTCAGAAGAAGATAGAGGTTTTCATTATATTCCCTGGGATGGGCACATAACCACACACAAGAGCCTAATTGATTAAAAGCCAAATCAGGTAGATGAGGTCACAGGCATCGCAGTGGGTCTCTCTGATTAAATCTAACCCTTCGAAGAAGACGTGAAGTACATCTATTTAATAACAGGATAGTGTCTCATCATCCACTTTTCCTTTAGAAACCGTGTATGAACCAAACCCCTCAATTACAACATAGCACAATACTGGCATTTGATTATCATTTTATCGCAAGGGAGACTGCTAATTAAATCAACGAGAGTGCAAAATAGAGTACTCACGTCAATTTTTCTAATCAAGACATTCTTAATTAAATTGCAGTGCAAAACGGAGAAGAGATTCGATGCGAAAGCCCTCCGAAGATAATGAACGGATTTTACCATTCTCCCATGGATGAGAACTCGAGTCCCACAAGTGAAGAATTAGAATGGTCCAGCGTTGGGACTGAACTTCAAGTGAAATGTGATTCCTCCTTTACCCTTCAGTGCGACTCGTCTTATCAAGATTGTGGAAGGATCATTTGTGAGCGAGATGGGACTTGGTCCTCTAGAAATGGGAGACAGCTAATTACTACGTGTGCTGCAGGACCAGCCCAACCGGTCACGAGCGGTAAGTGTAAGTATATTGAAACATCATCATTATAGTCGTTCCCTATGTGCTCCTTAATTGAATCCTGCTTGTCATTTTGGGTGGCATATGTGAACTCTAGCCAACTTTCTCTACTCCTTACATCTACACAATTCTTGCAAGTTTCAATTAGTTCATACCACTGGAACTTATGTCTTGAATTCTTTATATATCAGATCCTTGTAATACTAAGGCTTCCTGACATTTTGTACACTTCAATTCCGCATTGTCATTGTTTTTTGAGCTAATTAAGCATTGGCTGTAAAATAGACCATGTAGGTAAGTTTCTGGGAATGATGGTTCAATTAATTTGAGTTTCATGACGAACCTTCCATTGAGGGTTACGCTTTACACTTGAATACTTTCTCTTCACATATTACTTTGGTAGAATGTTTGTGAAGAAAGTAATTGCACCAGTCATATACAGATAAGCTCATTTGGTTCATTTGAAATTCAATTTCGCCAACATTGCTTGATAGAAATCCCAAGATGAAGTTGTTTTGAAGGAGGAATTGATGAAGTGTGCAAGGTTTAAATTGTCAATACGGGAGTATGTCAATAACACGAGAATCTGAGGATGAAAAGAGCATTCGGGTAAATATAATGAGCTCCTCGGGATTGTGTGCTTTCTCCACTGTTTACTGGTGCCCACGAAACTAAACAAATCTTTACGATCACTCAGCTTACCAGATTTCATTCCTAAACCTCTATTACACACATGCAGAGGTATTTACAAAAGAACACATATATATATTGCAAAAATACTCATCTTGATTGTTTAGATGTCGACTTATGGTCACGATTCCTATTTAGGGAATCAGTACTTTCACTTCAATCACTCTAATGAGCTTTCTCCAAGGAATTCTGTATTCTTTCTTGTGAAATCAGCTAACATCGTAGATACGCCTGTAGCCCCAACTTGTGTTTTAATTCAAGCGAAGATATGATCGAGACCATATTATCTGTTTCAAAGTGACATAGTTGAATCAGATTTCCCTATACATATTACTATAATGTACATTAATCCCTTAAGGATCGCGCAGTTGCTCTTTAAATGCTCTCACTTCAGTTGCTTATCCTGAAATCATCAATTATACACCCATAACCTGAAAAGGTATGCACGTAAGCTTTATTCTCCTACTGAACATTCCTGCCTTGAAAACTCAAACTTCATCCTGCTCATTAACTGATGCTTCATTCAGCGTAGTTTCCTGGTAAAAGGATTTTCTCCCATCAACCGTTGTAATAGTATTTTAGAAGACATTTCCTATTACATGTTTTCCGTTGATTCTAAAATTCACACAGTGTAATCCATAATTTGCTTTCACAAAAACGAAAGAAACATAAAGGACTTTGCTTTTTACTCAATTCTCTCTATGATGAAATCTGCTTTACACATAATATATCCTAAAATGATACCTGGTTCGATGCCACATGCAATAATGACTGTCCAGTCCTACACCTGAAGCTTTAAAGCATTGATGAGATATCGTATAAGTGGTTATCATGCTTATTTTCCATTATTCATTTCATCAAGTACTTTGTATCAAGGATTTATGATTAATTATTCCTGTGATGAAAGAAAACTGGCAAATACCTGTCTGAATTCCATGTATGCATGGTTTTGTGCTGTCATTCGATCCTAGAGAAGCTTTCTAAAACACTTATATTTTTATTGCAGGGCCAGCAAGGTCGCACGCGCTACAAAATTATCTCATAATCGCCCTAGCCGTTGTGTGCATAGTGGGTGTGGGGTCCCTTACAGTAGCCCTCCTGAGAAGACCACTTTTCTGCAAGAAGCGAAATCAAGAAGGAAATGAGCCCCCAGTCATTGTCACTTCATCTCCCCACCATGGCTTTGGGAGTGACTTGGACTCCATACCGGTGGCAATGAACACTGGAATATTCATCCCCGGAGCTGATTATGACTTACAAGACTATCACTTGCAAGCTGGTGCTATGGTTGGAACTACTGTATTCAAATAAGTTCCTATGAGGCAAAGATAAGTTATAGTCATTCAAACAAGACATGCAACACATACAATTATTGATTAAGGTGTGATAGGTCTAACAATTATTGCATCCATGTATCAGTAGACATTTACATCTACAAGATTATTCTACAAACAGTTGGTTAAGTATATCGATTAGTAAACCGAACTATGATCGAGATTTAATTAAAAATTGAGTTTGTCTGTTAAATATTACGATTTCAGGAAGTAGCTGATTAATGATTTAATCAAAGCCAAAATACATAAGTTAAAAATGAATTGGCTGGGCCAAAAGACTCACCACAATCATACAGTCTTGTGGAGAATAAACCATTCTCTTAAATGGAGCCAGAGGGATCAAGTTTGTAAGCCATTACCACAGATGAGTTGTTTCGCAGATAGCCTCTACGGGACTCAGATGGCTCCTCGTCATGCTTTCTCATGAAAGAACGTTAGTCAATGAGGAACATAAAAGTTGTCACAAACGACCGTATTAATGTATTTTAGAGGGGAAGCCAAATCGTTGAAAGTTTCCAAATTTCCTACAAATATGTTGTCAGTTTCAGTATTAAATAGTTTGGTGGACAGTAGATAAGGACTGATAAAAATGAGTGCTACTTTTTACTACGGGACAGGATGAAAGATTTATGAAGAGAAGTTCATATAGCTCGGTAATTAAAAGGGTAAGATGTAATATAACTGAAATGTATTAAAATATCTTTTCATACAAACGTTACAAAATCACTAGGGGGAGTGTGAGTGCAAAACGCTTCTAGTTATGTCAAGAGTTTAGTAATTAATTAATTCACCAGTACATTCGAGTTACGGTAGTCGTAAACTTATAAGATTACTGTATTCTTCAAGTTAAGGTTATCAATAATTAACCAAGCGTTTCCATTTAACCTCTCATACCTGATATGTACCACCTTTAACGTTTAGGATCTCAAGTTTATTGAGGGAAATGGGGAAACGTAGTGTTTGCAAGCAAATATTATGGGGCTCATAACTTGTGGGTCCTAAAGATCCATCTCAAGTAGTGAAATCGACAAGCGATTTTATATTCTGTGAACTCCATATTATAAAACTATAACAGTAAGATAGATACGAGATACCCAAGCTTATAGCGGTTACAACACAGCTTGTAGAGAACTTCACATAAATGAATGAAAAGTGTAATGAGCACAAAAGTATGATATCCCTTCAGCTTCTGCTGTCAATTAGTACCGTTTGTAAAAAACTCGGGACTTGATTCAAGGAATGTGTACATTTGTGTAGTCAGCACTTAACCGGATATTCTTATTGTTAGTTCTTTAAAACTATATATATATATAAAGCATTACTTATTCAAGGATTTAAAAAATCAAAACAGACGAGCAGAACACTTCTCTTTCTCTGTGCATGAGTTACAGATTTTCCGATGCTAGAGACTGTAAAGACTAGAGACCGTCTCAGATTCAGTTTCACCTGAAAAGTAAATCTAATACTGTCAAGGATTGTTAGAACCCCTCAGTTACGTTGTTTTCCTTGTCGAATTGAAACTTTACCATCAATTTATTGGTCAGCGGATGTCAAATAAACTTATTCAGTTAGCTGACGTAACCTCAGGCAAAATTCTAGTGATAAAGAAAACCCGTACCCCTGATTTATCTGTCAAGCTTGCACATTTCCAGTTTTCATAAGACCGGTCGAAATTACAAGCCCGAAGGAAATGTACATGAGTACGAAAGCATTAATATAATTATTCAGCTAATTTTATCTTTTTAAATATTTAGCCATTGACCGATCAAATCTTTGCAGATTTTAATCCAGCAAAAAATTGTAAGCAATAATTAGGAAAACTGTTTCATTTATGTTTACTGATATGCCACAGGACACAAGATATGAATCTCAGCAATTTTTTAGTTGATAATTTTGAATCAAAGATATCATACAATATTCAAGTACCTCTATCATGTATCCAGCACAAAAAGCACCTACAAAAATGTACTTATTAGAGCCATAAAAATATATAAATCAATGATTGGAATGTGCAACGTTAACCCGTAATTATTGAATTCATTGCCTATTATAAATCATACTCATGGATCTGTGTAATTAAAGAGTACTACAAATCTTATATTCTTACCTCCTTCGATTATCTATATACTCCCTTACTACTACTCGAAGCAGTAATTAAAACATGATACTCTCCCTAACTATTGAAGTGAGACATCGTATAACTCGGCAAGTTCTGTGATGATGGAACAAGTTTTACAAAATTCATTGTAAAAATCAAATCCAAACCATTTGAAAGTAGAAACCACAGAATAGCAAACAAAATACTTAATATACAGCAATCCCTGTGACTATAATAATTACCTGTTATCTTTGAAAAATCAATCAACCAAAATTATAAATCATACACAGTGCCCTTCAGTAGAAATGCGCAACACACAAACGCTATACAAATGTATTTATGCTAAAAGTACCTTTCTCAATCAAGGAAGTTTTGTTTCAGGTTATTAAATTCATTAAACTATGAGGCTTTGCAGCAACTGTTACGTGTTTATGGAAAGTCACACGGAATCCACATTTAATAATATTCAAAGAAGATGCCCGTTAACATCACACATAATCCTTGAAGATAAATTAACATTCACATAGGACACTAATGAGAAGCAACAAACAGAAGAGTTAAGTGCACATAGTCAAGCAGAATTTTGGGTATTGCTAATTAGAGCACTTCAGCCAAATGACTGATTCTCGAAGATAAAAGAGAAGGAGTTACTCGTAGATCGATAGGCGGCGAATGGGTTTAGTTCATTCCTTTTGATGTCAAAGTCGATGTCAGTCAGATATTATAATATTAGTTCTAACCAACTAAAGATTCGTAGAAAGCCAGATACCCATGGATGATGCAGGCTTACTGAAGAATCCTTCCTTTTTTGAGCTGCAAACATAAGTTATATTACCATCAAAGTACGCAGGGGATACTGCTATAAAAATGCTTAATAATCGGTATTATACGTAACCAATATACGAAAGCTTATCTCTTGTGTATGTGTGTAACAAGTAAAAGTAATGAATATATTTCTCAGAATTTAAAAGAGCAATCAACATAATTTAAGCAGAGTAAGTGAGATAATGCGTTGTGAAATCATTTCAAAACTAATACAGAATAATAGATGGTATTTTCCTAATGGTTTATTCTACTTTGTGAGATGTCAAAGAATGAAAGTACATGTATGTGGTTTTACAAAAGCTTTCTGAGTGATGGAACTTTAGAATTAACACTTTGCATGTCATGATGGATAAGCTAAAAATAAATGTATGTTTATCCAAGAATTTCGCCAATTAGGAACAACTCAATTACCTATCCCTATTAACCAGTTGACCACACCTGAAAGTTGTGAAAAGTTCTTGGAAATATGTCTCACATATTTATTGTTACATGAAACAACTGTATTAATTAAGTGGTCGCAACATTTCCTAGTATTACTCTAACCTCAAAGTCTATTAACTTTTCACATGAGTGCAAAACCCAGAAATTCCCTATGCATTTTGTTACTAAGACTCGCATAAAATAAAGGCGCCTCCTGTCAATTATGATAAGTAAGCGGATATATCATTCATTGTGACAAATGCATTTTCAAAATTGGCAAAGCACAAGCAACTCAGTCATCCTGAGATACAAACGGTAGTCAGACTTCATTTTTCATTTGAATTTTTCTTTTATTTTTACCATATTTGTACATCTGACACGAAAGAGGATTAGAGATTTGTGTTCATAAATAAAGGAACAATGCGAATAGTAGCAGGAGCAGTCAGTTGTGAGCATACTACTACACGGTAGTCGTGAAGATCTCAGATCGAGTTATTGCATCGAAGTAATAGCAAACCATGGTACTTTGTTTTATGCCATGCCATGCTTTCTTTCTTTCTGAGGTAATGGATCCTGGGTGAGTGACGGGGGCCATAAATCAATATTAGTTTGGATTAGATTAGTCCATATGCTTTTGGCTTGTTCAATTTTCACTATTGGAAGTATATTCTCTGTATGTTTGCTCATCAGCAGAAAGTGAACCAGAGCAAGTGGTATAGTCATCTATGAAATTGATGTTTCATGTTTCACCGATCTCTGGTAATAAAATATCATTTTGGGAACAAACTCTAAGTGTACATTCAAGCTTGTATACTTATTCGAATTAAATTCAACTTGTCAGGTACATTTGAAACACGTTCTAGAGATGTGCTGAATGTTCTATTTGATTCTGGTTATTCTGCGCTTTTCATTATTTTACTGGGCAAATCGCGTAATTGATATGAATTCAATTCCCCCGTGTAGAAACTCAGTCATCAATGAAAACTAAAGAAAAGACGGAGTAAAATTAATTGCCAAAGTAATTAATGACTAATTCGAGTTCCATGCTGGTTGATTTGTTCCTCATGTTTGTGTTCTGTAGGCTTCTAAATTCGCCTAATTAATTCTACAGCAGGGGGTCTTGCCTATTCATCTTCTCTATGCATTACCTTCTAAATTAAAGAGAGATTTCCTGAGGTGCATGCAACTCAACCGGAGCAAGTTTGTTCTTTCATCTTCAAGAATCCACACATATAATCAAAATTCTGTTTTATACCCTGCAAATTTACTGCAAAACAGCCCCTTAACTTGGTTAAAATATGTCACCTTACGTTAAAACCCTCATACATTCGTCACACATGCATGCACGGTAGTCCAATTTTCGTAAGTCTCTGTCTGGCAAAGAAGAACTTTCCATTCCTAACAATAAATCTTGGTGTATTGTAAGTTCATGCACAAATGTTGGCTGACAGAAAGTACCACAACATACATTTTCCTTGTCTAGTGCTTGAGACATTGTTGTGCTCATAAAGTTTGATGTAAAGAATGAACTTGGTTTCAACACCCAAACTTTCCTTACCTACCCAACACAAAAGCACCCTGGGAAATGAATTAGTATGGGAATAAAACCCGAACCTTGGAGATGACACTAAACATAAAATTGAGCCATCACATGTAAACAACGTGTGTTGTCTTTTCACAGAGACATGAAAAGTACGCTTCATGTTCAAACCAGTTGGTGGAACTAATAGAACTTACTTAAGTATTCCAACATCTAGAACATCTAAACTTGAGAATTCGGGAAATTATTTGTTAGTACATTCTAAGAATAAGCAAAACAACCCATGGGATCTATTGTACAATTGTTACGTGAATAAACTAGGATTTTGTTACTCCGCGCTTTCTATTATATAGAACAAGCATATAACAATTTAATGAGTGTAACTAGTGGCTAAAATACCTGTGCTCTGCACAAGTCTACGCTGCACAATATATTGTGAATGAACCTTACGCGTTCAACATAATCTACTGAATTTTCTTGATCAATATTTGGTATTGAGCATTCAGTACATAAATCTCTACTTTCCTTGTGAATTAAGAAAGTTAAAGTACACACAAACCATTGTAATAAATACAAGATTCGCGATACGGTGTCACTTGTCAATAGATAGCTAAACATCCTTCAAAACAAATCTTGTACATAAAAGAAGCTACAAGTAAGTTTTGATTAATGTAAACTACGTACTGTAATGAAATATATACTAATTAAGTAAGAAACCAGTATTTGTATGATGGTTGTGTATGTGAAGGTCATATAAAGCTGTAACTTATTATTTATCCTATAAAATATGTAAAAGAAAGTGTAGAAGTGTCTGTAATAAATGTGCCAATGTTGAGTGGACTGTTTCTTCGAACTTTCGTTTTAATATCTTTGCAGTGATTGGGTGGGAACATGATTGTTTCATATTTGTGTCCATAAAGAAGGCAGACTTGCATCATCCTTTGTCCGTAAAAGCTGACATGAAACGATCATACACTTTCTCATCTTCTTCGTTTACGACTTTCACATAATTCTTGTGAGAGTTGATTTATTGGTGAGGAGAAATGGTTACATGGATCGGATGGTTGTGCAGTTTGTACTCTCTACTTTCTCCAGAGGGGAAACATCTGCCCTTAAGGATTAAACTCACTTTCCTGCCTTCGTCTCAAGTATTTCTGGCAATATACACGACCATTTATGACCTTCCTCTTTACTTACGCAACACCCGGTGAGTTCATCTTCCACCTTAATGATCTGCCTTGACATGAAACCCGTTCACGGAAGTTACACTAGTGAAATTGATGCTAACTAGAGTAGAAACTTGTTTCTAAATATCTTACAGCCAGGTAACTATTACGGGTTTGGGGAACATGCTTGATTAAAAATCACGTTTTACCTTGAGGTACCTCGTGGAGATTTGGGGAGGTGTGTGACAACCAGTCATAAGATTTACTTGAAGAAACACAACCTTCACTTCATGAGGCAACAACAATTACAACGATTGATGTTGGTTTTAACGAGTTAAGTAATTATCCGGAAATAATAAACCACACGTATTTCAAGATAAAAACATCAAATATCAAAACAACTCCCGTGTCTTAATCCTTAGAAAACTTACTGTTTGACCTTGGAGCTAACAAGTTCCTCTGTAGCATTTTCCACACTTGAAGCGAAACCTACCTAACCACAAAATTCACAGTCCAGAAAACCAGGCCATTATTTCATTCCCAGAATCGTGCACACCAAGTTTGGAGTGGAGAAAGCCAAGAGAAAGCCGCAAGCCATGTGTAATCTATGGTTTCATTTCTTTAAGTTATAATGCTGCTCACTCTCACGAAACTGTTTTATACTTATCACATCCTCTCGCTATTTCGTAGGAGGTAAGCAGTTTCAGTTGAATTCCTGGTACCTCGACTAAACTTGATACAATTTAGTTTACTATGTGTTTTGAAAAGAATTAGATTAGCTAGATACCGTCTTACTTAACGAGGTAGGCCTTTAAACTTGAAGCAGGAATAACAGAATCACACTAATGGAGGAAAAAGGCTTTCGCGTGTATGTCGATTTCATCTCATGCATTGAATTATGCAAAGTCTCATCTTCATTTACTAATGTTTCAGAAGAAATGGATAACGAGGCGAGTTCTAAGAAAAGAAACGACTGATTATTTCATTTGACTGCTTCTGTTTGATAAAGTGGAATATTCTTTGACGAAAAGTTTAATGTATCTGTATCCATTGTATGGTTATATCATAACTTCATAACGAATCAGGCAGAACTGAAGGGTTCCCGGATTGAAAAAAATTAGTCTTCATCTCCATGAATGTAGGTTTGTAATAAAAATGACCTCGTGGCCATGTAGCACAACACACGAAGACACATTTCCTTTTGCAAACTTTTTTATGTGGACATCCCATTTAAATTCAAGTCCCTTGCAGCAAAAGAGAATGAGGATACACAAGCCATTATATGTTATGAAAGTTTAACGATACAATCGAATAGTTAGTCAAGCCATCCTTTGCGAAGTAGGAAGTCTACAATTAATTTACTGCACTACCCTAACTTTTTACATTTACTTGAAAAATTAAAAAGTAGCTCACTAGGATAAGTTAACTCTCATTGTCATTGGATAAAGTAACCCTGGAAGGTACGAGATGAGAATTTTAGACTCTTTATTTGCTCTTGCAGCTCTGTTGCGTCGTAGTCGTTCCAGCTATTTCTTAATTACACTTGTGATTCATGAAGATACTACAACGACAACGAGTCCGATGTGGCTCTCTCACCCTGACAAGCATTATCATTATGTAACAGTGTGTTACTTTCTTTCACACAGCAGCCAACCAAGCACACAGTCAACTCAACAGAGCTGAGAGTAGGAAATGTGTGCCAGTGTGCCTTGGGGAAACTACTTGGAGAGCCTCGTGCTCATTAAGACGCTTAAACACTCATGTCATGAGCCATACATGAGCAATTTGTTTTAACAACTAAGTAATCTATGTCTCTGAGGGTTTTTCATGGGAACATCTCTCCACACTTCATTGAGCGGAATCCCGTTGCGGATCCTCATTTGTTAACACAGCCATAACAATAACACGAATAAAAGGCGAAATGCTCATCCGGAGTTTTAAAACCTAATGTAATAACCATAAGGAAAGGGAATTGATTCAAAGGTGCCTTTTTATGTGAGTGATGCACACTCTCCTCCATCTCAGGGAATAGTAATACTTAAGACTTGCACCGGTGAGTCGGAGGGACTGCATTCTTAGCTCTGTATGCTCATGTTGATTACCGTACAAATCACTCTAAGGGAGCAGTCCACTGACAAGTAAACGCCTTTTGTTGGTATTTTCATTAGTTCCGAGGAATATAAAAATTGGGAGAATGGTGCTTTTAATCACCTCGTATTCTTCACTTCATACGCTTCAATGTGAATCTCAAACTCGTACTTAAACCTTCTTTTACTATCATCAAGTCCATCATTATCAGGTCAGTTAGGCTATCGGTTGTACGAAACTATAGCATGGTTTATGAGCTCTTATTGTGTAGTGTGCCTATTTCGACGTGACTGGTATCCTTACACTTGTGTTAAGTTTATTTCTTTGTTTTACACTTCCACTAAAGTTATTGCCAACGCTGAGCTCAATTGTGCATACTTGTTGAATGTGTGTTTGTTTGAATTCTCAGAGCAAAAATATGAACCCAATTATTTCGCTTCTGAAGGAGCTCATTCGAAGCTGTCAATGTCATTTAATATCAAGGGCAGGATTGTTATGCTTAGTACTGTATTGATTGGTCATGTTACAGGCATTTTATGCTCTTCGTGGTTTCAGGAAGTATTGCAATCGAGGCTTATTTATCAAGTGGATTACTTTTTTTATCGCGTCTCAAATTTTTAAGTTCATCACTCCCCAAAGAAAGCTATGTTGTTTCATTCGAAGTTGTCTTGAGCATTTTGGGATTCCTCCTCAATTAAAGCTGAGAGACTGTTTCTGAAATATAAATGGGCCTCACTTGAAGCTACATTTTATGAATTAAACGGAATTTTTCTCTGGAATACAAAGGTGCTAACTTATTCCTCCTACGCTTGCTTTTCATGCTGATGTTCATTGGTCTTTAATTATCTGAACTACGTCATTAGGAGGAAGTTACCTGTCTTCTATATGACAATTAAAATTTCAAGAATCTAGTCTGTAGTAAATGGCAAGAACTGAACTCTGAAACAAAACCACCGCAAAAGTTTTTATCTCATCTTTCCACTTTCCACACACACTTAAGTGATGTACGCAATTGACATGCTGCAGCTTGTTTAGATAAGTAGGCTCTAGTATGCGTACTATTTATGCACTTCAAACTTCAGACAT
>JAQGAB010002027.1:0-13475 GCA_034696565.1 Isotomurus graminis
CTTCTATACGACATTTGATGATAAGAGGACATTTTACACCAAATACTTTAGGGTCATTCAACAGTGCTGATGCAGTCAGAGCAAAAATTAAACTCATGAAGTGTTGTTGAAGTAACATTTCGCACGAAATGGCAAACGGTATAGAATAGAAGGCAGGAGGGTGACTCTTTATGCCATTTTTGCACAACACGGGTGTCAAAATACATAATGATGTACAAGAGGTACATGAGAGAGTTTCTCCGTGCAGCAGTAAATTATAACTTTGGAAAGGTTAACCTCTTGCCAGTTAGCTATTGGACTACTCACCACCAACGGTTTGTGTTGCTGGTGGTGGGTGACGAGAGTATTTTATCAAAGGTACACGAATGTAAGTGAACTACGCTCAAGATCAGAAAATAGAGATGACAGAATCACGAAATAATTTTTGTGGGTTTGCGAAAGCTGATACAGATTGAAGAATAATAATAAGGTTGGGTAAGTTGATATTCGGTGAGTGTGCAAAAGTCAATTAATGCTAACGACTTTATTAAAGCAAGTGAGAAAGACAGAAGCCGGCTTAAACACAGGGACACAAATCTCCTAGGGTTAATCGGACTATTGGCCAATGCCGATTGACATTTGATGGACGAGGCAGTGACAAGAAGGACAGCAGGAGTTTTAAGAAGAACTTTAAGAAGTAGGATATTCATAATGAGACAATGGACATTATGCTAATGAGCTTATGCACAAAAACCCACCACCTTATGATTATAAACTAAGCTTATCCGAAAATCTTGTCGTGTCCACACCTTTCTTTCTTGACTGTGTGTCTGTTGTATGTATGTGTGAGTGTGTGCAGGATCGTATGTGTGAGTCATTATTATTTAAATTCTTTGCCTAATGGGAATCGAAAGTTATCCTCTGCTAAAATTGATGTGTGTATTCAACATGTGAGAGTAGAAAAGTGTTGAGCTTATTTTCACGTTATAAAAAACCTATGTACAAAGTACGAAGGCTTTGGGATTGAAAATATTTTTTTACTTTTTGCACAGTATGGAGACAATTGATTATTTTGAACTGGTTACCAAAGCCTTCAGGGGTTAATAGACAGACGCTTTGTTTCTGAAATTTGTAATGAATGATATAATGGTGAATTGGCCAAGGACTTCTTCTGTTCTTTAACAATTGTCGGCTTTTCTTAGACTTTTTCCTTTGAAGGATTGTCAACCCTTTTGTTTTGAAGCGTTACCTACTTTGCATTCAATTACGGAAGTCTTCTGCATACTAACTCGGGTGTTTGCAAAATAAATCTGACTATATATAACGCAAAAGCTAGGAATCACATGGCTTACAAGAATGCATGTGTCTTGATTCCGTTTGTGAATATTATAGTAATACACTGAGGTATCTTTAAGCTTAGCAAATTAAAACAGGTGAACTTACGCTACACAGAAGAACCAGAATCACCATCAGCTTCTTTGTTAAACTAGTCGATATACATTATAAATAATGTGCACCATCAGAATCTTTTAGTATAGTAAGCATACCCACATCATCCTCTCGTTTAATTAATTTTTTGCCCAACGCTGCACAGTATATCTATGCTCCTTTTGTCACATAAATTATTCTTCACTTATTCCTCCACCGATAAATTATCAAAATAAAAAACGAATCTCGTCCATACCTCCGCAAAATTATGTGCCATTCGTTTACGATAAATCTAGTCAATTGATTCACAATAAACACTACCACACACACCACTAACAAACCACACTGAACTTACAAACTTCTTATTGGCACACACACACAGGTATGCTTGTTAAGACTCACGAATTATTATCAGACTTGGGAGTTCTTAACCGTTTGAATTCTCAGGTCCAAATGATCAAAGCGAAATTTATCTCATGTTACTCTAAAGAAGACCAAGAATATCCTTGAAACTCCACAAGATACATTAGAAACTCGCTTTTCTTCAAAATAGATATTAAAAAGGTTTAAAAAAATCCTTATTATAAGTCAAAGTGTGGCTCTTAAAGGTTGTAAATGACTTTTGGTACAGTTTGTGAGCGTAAACAAAAGATGGATTTGAAGAAGAAGATAAGACTGACCAAAATAGCTAAGACAGGGAAATAAAGGGTGCAATAAAATCAGCTATTTTTTAAGTGGCTTTATTTATTTTTTAAAGAAGAAACGAACTCTCAAGTACAGTAGGTCTAGGGATAATATATCCGGTTAGATATAGGACTTCAAAAATAGGGAGCATCTGCAATGGAACTTATATACACACGGACGTGTAGGGTTACTTCTAATAGGAAGGGTACACACAAAAATCATAGGATTGCATAAGCGAAGGGCTAAACTATAGATGGATTTTTATTAAGGGATGCCCTTTATCAGTGGCGTATGAAAAGTCTTTTTAAAGAAATACTGGACAGAGATGATGATCCCTTATTGAAGACTTTCAAGTAACTTTTCTTACGTACACGTAAACCTTGTGTGTGTTTCATTCATTCGTACATATACAGTATAGAGCTCTACTAGTAGAGTTGGTTCTTCTAGAGTCATATAATTTTATGACACGTTCGTTTTTTAACCTCACAACTTGTTGACTCATCCATACGCTGGACATTCAATGGCAATAAAATAGCAATAAATGTGCAACCTTTCTTCTTCCCTTTCCCTGCACTTCCTTCATTATTGGGTCAAACTCTCCTTTTTAAACGGCCTTACCCTTCACTCACACACACAATCCTTCCTTCCGTCATTGTGCACATCACCCAATATACGCATACACAAAACAAACCTTAAGTATAAATATAAACCTTTTAACTTTACCATAAATTGGGCCCAACGACCTAAGTTTAAATCGCATAATGTATAGGAAGAAGGTGAGAGTGAAAAGGTACATTATAACCGTATTGTATTTATCGAGACAAAAAACACTCCAGTTTGAGGAAGAACACTTTCCATTTCTTCGTCTTGTGTGGTTCTTCTTGTATAAAGATTATCTTTTTGGCTTCACTAAGCGAATAACTCAAGGAGGAGGAATTTCCCTGTGGGAGCATTCCATCCGATCCAGTGTCAAGTGTCACACACACTCTCGAACAAAACACAATTTCCCTGGTCAAATAATTTAGAAGGAGAAGAACAGTGAAATATCTCTCTGAGCTTCAAGTCCCTCTTTCTCTCTTTGCATTCCATTTTGCATTAAATTAGACTAAATGAGAGTCGATTTACATTTTAATTGAACTCTGACCTGCCAACTCAAAAGTAAATCTGCGAGAGGGAGAAGTGCGAATTAATTAAAGACTAGGAAAGGAATGCCTAAGTTGTTGGAATTCCTTTTGGTTTGGTAGGACTTTTCGTGTGTGTGTTAATTCAAATGCCATGTCCATAGTGAATACCAAAAGTCTCAGAAGAGAGAGTACTCTCGGAGAAAGCTTGGGATATGATGAGGAACTGATGATGATGTGTCGTGTCGTGTGTGTGAGGAGACTTTTGCATGTGGCTTTTGGGTCTAATCAGTCAGAGGCCAGGAGAAAGAGGAAAGGGAATCGATACAACAACCTTTTCCTACTTGAGAGAAATATTACTAAACGCTGTGTGGTATACGTAGAGTGAAGCTTTTAAGCTTCTTAGGAAAGAAAAGTCATTTCTGTGCAGATATGTATATTTATATATGACTGGATGGACCCCTAAGGTGAATGATATGTACAATCAGTCTATTTGTGTAGAGTGCTGAATATTTTAAACAATATTTTAAAAAGTTCTATACACAGAATGACTTGGATGGAATATTAAAAGACTGAGATGTAAATTAAGAGATATACTGACCTGTGGGAGGGTAAGGTGAAGCGGCGAGTTCAGCAGCGGACCCGTAGGGATTCCTGAGACCATATGTGTCATGAAAGGAAGGGGGATCGATGGGTCCTGACCTGCGTTGCTCATCTGCAGCTGCAGCGGCTGCTGCGGTGATGCTGGCTGCTCCCAGATGAGACCCATACGTGTCCATATGACTGGGAACGCGACCCGCGTATGGAGAGTAGTTACACCAAGCGGTCTGAGCACCGAAGGCGGCCGCTGCATTGCAATCGGGGTACTTGTAGTCGTTTGGCCAGAAAGCTAGGCCGTGGTGACCGTGTTTGGACCGGTCTGCGGCTGAGGCCGACCCTAAAGCGGATCCTGACCCGGAACCTGCTGAGTAATATGCAGCAGCTGCTGCTGCAGATGAACCGCTAGAGTAAGGTGTTCCATCAAATCCCGAGCCTTGGTGGGGACCTGATCCTCCAGAGGAACCTGAACCTCCTGACCCCAACGAACTGTCGACTGGTAAAGAACCGGGGTACGATGGCCATGCTGGAACAAATACAACTCATAAGCACATTTGAAGTCCCAATTATTTTTACTAACTAACAGTTAAGCAAATCTTTCGACGAGCCATTAAAGAATTATCTTCATCTTTAAAATTAACATCATCACTCCTGTTCTGAGCAAGCAATGAGAGGGACACAATAAAAATATGAACAAGGAAATCTTGAGATTGTAGCTTAAAAATAAAAGCATCTTGTATCTCTGGAGTTTTCATGGAAGAAGCGAACAAAGATACACACCTACATGGGGACGATGAGGGTACACGATGGCTAGGAAAAGGAAGCCGTATGAAAAATCGTATGAAATCTTACCTGAGGTGGGAGTGGGTCCGTAGGATAGACTGCAGTTGGCAGGTGGGTTGGGTGTGCCTCCTGAGGGGGGCAAGGGTCTCTTTGCAGGAATATGTAAAGGTCCATTATTGTTGGAGGGAGGGGAGGAGTCGCACTTCACCACGGACACACCATTGTTATTGTTATTGTTGTATGGCGAGGTGGTGGCTGAGATGGGGGTGGTTGAGGATGAAGAGGGTGTGCCGCTCTCATCCCCTCCCCCTCCTCCGTATCCTCCTCCATTCATCATGTTCATTCTCGACTCACCACAACCCCCCACCGACACCGAACCTCCTTCACGCAAACATGTAAATAGCATTGTTAACAACTCTTCACCAAGAACTTCTCTACTGTTCAACTCATCTGGCCCTTAAGACCCACTCAAGTGCCCTTCTTATTAACCCTCTCCTCCACATTTCAACCTGTCTTTACAAGTCTCAGATCCTCTTCTAGTACTCTTGCTACACCAAATATAAATTATACTGTCACTATCAATTTGGTGCTGATGATGATGATGGAATTGTCACACAAACCCACTGCTTCAACTTCACTTAACTCTCATGCAATACCCAACACACACATGAGAGAGAGAGACAGTATTATTAATTAATTTTGGTTCATATAATAAGGAGAGATTTAATTGGAGGTAACTGGCTGGAAGAAGAATCCAGAGAGAAAAGATGTGGTTGGTAAAGTCATGATGAATTTGCCGAGAAAGCTATTCGAGGGAGTCTCAACTTTCTCTCTCTGGAGATGTGCTGAGCTCGTGGCTGGGTGAGCAACTGTTTGATTGACAACCAAGTAAGTTCTAAAGCTTGTGATAGTGTGGTGGTGTAGAACTAACTTTGTCTTGCTGCTCGTGAGACGACTCGACTGCCTTTGAGCCAACTGAACAACCCAACACTGCCTTTTCCCACAAGCTTAGAAGAACAACCTCCCTACAACTACACACAAACTACTGACTTTTAGTAAAGCTCTCTGGTCTTGCTTCAAGTCTTTCCCTTGTACAATTTCTTGCTTGAGAGACATGCCAATTCATATCACATTCGTTCTTGGGAGAGCTCACTCACTGGGTGTCTCACTATGCAAGAATTGTATTAATAATATGTTGGTGAGGATAAGAATAGAGCTGGGGAAGTGTAGGGATGATGGAGAGGTGTGCAAGAGTTTGATTTGAAGGGAAAAAGGGATGATTTTAGTTTCGGTTGATTAGAAGAAGAAGTATGAACAGAGAAAGTGACCAGCAGACAGCTAAGGACGATGATTGATGTAAGTGTGAATGAAAGTATTAATGGGTGTTTTAAAGGTGTGCGTGGGTGGATTGGTGCTGGATGGAAGGAAGGAAGACATAAGAATCGCTTAAAAAGCCATTGGTGGTGGTGGCGAGCAGTAAAAGAGTTTATGCAGAGGAGGCAGCCAGAGTGATTGTTCTTGTGTGACCTACCATTTTATGAGCTAATCTTCAACCCGAATGGCTATTTTTTGCATCATTTCAAACCTCATCAAATCCTCTCTCATACAAATCACTGTGAAATGCTCCATTAGTTGTATCCTTCAATAGGTTGTTGCTGATACTCTATACAGTGTACAATCCACTAGTTGTTTTGTCTGTTGTATCCACTTGGTTTTTGGTTTCTTGAAGAAAACACTTACAACTTTATTGGTCCCTGTTTCTTTAAACAAAATTAAAGCTCATAATTCGGATGTTTATTGGAAATATTTCGCTATGCATTAAAGTAACTAGACTCAGTTGTGGATCTGTTAGAGTAATTAATTAATTGAGTTTAAGTTGTAATTAAATAGACCTTTAATGCCTACAGAAATCAGAATGCAATGATTCTTTCTTGAGGTAATTTACTGAGCACAATTAGTTCTTATTATTCTGTGCACAGTAACATACTTTTACTAATATAATCTTTCACTAATTTTAAGCTTAATGCAAAGTAATTCATTGGAAGTAAAAATATTTTAATAACTTGTCAGTGCAAAATAAGATTCTGTTGTATTTAGGAATTTCAGAGCTACAATTACAGCGTGTGTTTGTGTTACAAGGAAAAGTGTTTGAGTAGCCCTGCTTTTTCTATTTCAACTGGAAGGAAGTCGAAGAAGGGAAACGACACATTTGGTGACATCTGTCATCCTTCAATCACACGTTCACATACTCCGTGAACCTTACAAGTGTATTACTCAACTCCTCCTGCAGCTTTAACTTTCTTATAACTAAAGGAAATACTCTGTGAAGTCTGAACTATCTGAACTCTTAAAAATTGGAGTTCAATAATCACCTGTATGTTAATTATGTCCCCGTCCCTCAAACATAAGTGTGCAATATATTTTAAACTCCATCCAATATGCAACTTGAATGCAGCATTTTCTAATAGACCAATCTTATATTATTCACACACTTCTCTGCACATATTTTTTTAAAGTGCCTTGAGGCAAAGTCCTTTTAAATGTTCCATACGACCCTTTGTGAATCCTTTCAGATTCATATATTTAATATTAATAATTAAAAAAACACTTGAATGATGTACTCAAATTTCTCTCTGAAGTGTGTGATTGTGTGTGTTCTCATTCTTCCTTGTGCTCTGAGATTTTAATTGGATGTCGTCTTCATAAAAAAGTAGATGAATAAATTAGCAATAAATCAATGTGTTGCAAATTCATGATGTACTTCTGTGGAAGTCAATATACAAACTAGTAATAGATGCGGTTCTCGTCTCTGTACAAGTCTTGTTTCTTCCTTGCTAATTGTTAGTAGATTGTATACAGCTAGTTCGATCCAAGTAGGATAGCAGAGCTGCAAATAAATCATTGTCGATGCAGCTGAGTTGGTGTGTAAATTAATGTTGGAGAAGACCTAATTAATTTCCATAAGTTATTCCTATTGAACTATTAGAATGATGAGATTAACAATATTCCTTAAAGGGTCTACTGGAGGTTATGCAGGGCCTCTCCATAAAATGCAGCGATTCGTATGGATAAAACATTGCATGAGGGTGAGAGACAATGAAAGTCGAGCAGCGAGTTGTGTGCCATCTCAGGAGAAGTAGACGAGGGGACGACTTGTAAGCATCACGAAAGATCTCACTTTCACACACTTTGTTCATCTCACGCAACTACACTCTTGTGTGAAACCACCATGCAACTTTTACCTCGTGAATAAATAAATCGCTACCTGCCATTCCAAATTGGAACTGCATTCTAAATTGCCAAATCCTTTCACGGGCCTTTTCTACAAAGTTTTTTACGTTTGAATTCAAAGTTAGCATGTTTTTAAAAGTCTGGACACTCGATTTTTAATGCGTTTTCGAATTTAGACTCAAGTTGTATAAAACAATTACATGGAACTGGTTTAGGGAAACATATAAGGTAATTAGGTAAATTAAAGTTAATGCAGCATACGAGTAAAATGTAATCTTCTGATAATAAAAATTCGTATGTAATTATGTTTTAAGAGAGGGAATAAGTTAAAAACTAGTTGCAATTCATTGGATAGGATTAAGGTGCAAAGCAAAAGGTTGTTCAGTCTCCCTATGTATAGCGTTCGATTGATTTATTGCACTGAGAGACACGACCCTCCTCCATTTATATGATGGGAAAAGTCTGACTGTGAGAAGGGGATGAAACAGAATGTTGTAGGTTGTGTACTGTGGGACATGGGAAAGGAGTGTTTGGCTGTTGGGGTGGCTCCTAACAAGGCCTTCTCAAGTCTTTCCTTCCAATCCTAAATCCTTGATCAATCATTGTCGATTGGGTAGCCATTTTTCTTTACTTACCCTTTCTAATCTCCCGTGAATTGCTATTTGTGCAGCATAAGCTTGTGGATGTTTAAAAGGAAACAGAATCAGACGATTCCAATGAGAAATAAAACAAATTATACTTATTACTGAATCATCCTTAAGCAATACGTGGATTCATTTTAATGTCAATCTATCTCCGAAATATTAATTGTAATAAGCTTTCTGTTGGGATTCTGCAGAAGCTTCAAGTGAAAGGCAGCTTGGGATTTTAAACAACTTACAGTTGCGTACTTATGAAACTACTTATCCTAAAGATTGTTCAATAAGTTCCATTGGATATTTAGTGTACGTGTTTTGTCCACCTTAAACTGACGCGTTATTTTCTCATTCCCAAAGAGATTTTACGAGCAAAAAGAATCTAAGCCTGCTACAAATCCTTGGAAAAATCCTTGCAAATTTTCCTTGATAAATTTTTCTTGCAGGTAGAATTAAAAAAGGTTTGGCTCGTCTGTGAGATGAAGCATTACGTAAAATACTTTGCACACACGTACATGCAAAACTCTATTGGAGTTTAGTGGCGGTGTGCGATATGAGGACAAGGCCGTATTTTATTTATTACAGGAATAAAAGTGCAAATGGCCTAAGTGCCTGATTTATTTCACAATCCGCAATTAGATATGCATTTCACTTTGAAAGTGATCCTTCTAGTCTACTGTAACTGTAGCCAAATATCAGCACTACACACACTTATTCATCCGGCATGTTACTCATATGATTGGAATTTTAATCACAGATTCAAATTGTACGTAATCAAAAAATCGTATGTTACCTTCTATGAAAAGTCCCACCGTAGGGTTGGGATAAACACAAGCTGCTTGAAAGTGAAGAATGTTTGGATGATGAATTGGAACTGATTAGTTTTTAAATTCCGGGAAAGATTGGGATGATTATTGAGAAATTATTTATACTGGAATTATTGGTCTGGAAATTAGTTAAGTAGTCCATTCCCATCCACGTCTGGAGTTGATTGATGATTTACTATTAAAGATTGTCCTGATTTTTGTTCTTTGGAGAATCTGGATAATTGCACAATTGAAAACACAGACATTAAACTTTATTATGTAAAACTCTTTCAGGGCGATAATATTTTCTATAATTGCTTTTGAACTTTACAGTTTAGTAAACTTTATGCGTGTGTGATTAATGGAGTTAATTATTGCACTAAAATTCTTTGGTTGTCTTTGGATTGATGAGAGAGTATCACAGTGTAAGGAAAAGAAGGAAAGAAGGTAGAGAGAGCGTTTTATTATTGCTATTTAAGTATTAGAGGTGGAGAGAGACTGGAGATCGAAATGGTTGCAAAAGTTAGACAGTCAACGAGTCAAATAAGAGTTTGGAGTATGGAAGAAGTAGAAGGATGACGGGAGGTAGGACGGTGGTAGTGGTGCAAGTTTTGCAAAAGCTTTCAGAGATTCTTCTTCCCCCATTTCGCAAATGGGGATTCAGAACGCAGAAGCATTCTTCTGTATTTGCCATCTTGAGAGAAGATTCGTGGTAGAATTTTTTCCTTTGGCCAATTTCACTCTCCCTACCCTTCTAAGGGCTTCTTCGATGGTCGATTCCACACCAACAACCCATCTTTTATATTAAGGACAAGGAGACTATATTTATTCCAAAATGATACAGCCAACATTTTATAGATTTTAAGTAGCGTAATAACTTTCGGATGACTCTCATCGTGTAAGTGTAGACTTACAACGGGCTTAATTTACCTAACGGTGAATGATACAATATCGGATTAAAATTAACTAACCCGGTTTAAATCTGCGGAATAAGATAATTCCGTCATCAACTAATCATTAGGAATTTTAACTTCAAATCTGAAGTATGCAATAGTACAAATGAATATACACACGAACTAAATAACTTGTCAAGTGGTCCCCTTTGGAAAAGTTCAACTATTCCTGACTGAATAAAAGCATTAAAGTAAAACGGCAAAAAGTCTTCAGTTTAGATTCCCACAGCACATCTCCAATCTCCATCAAAATCTGTCATGATACCTTCCTGTGGTTGTGTAAAATTAGGCTGCCTTGAAACGAACTTTGTGTGACAGGTTGTGATGATGATGATGGAACAAGTCATAAACATGAAAAAGTGAAGGACTTGTGCAATCTCTTGGGAGTAAAAAACAGAAGCTCTGTCGTAAAACTAACTGCGAGAACATTACGCAAATCTGTGACAGTATATTCTGCAACCCTTCTCTCTAAATGTAGAAATCCTCAGGTTTAAATTCCACTGGTATTTCAAAACTCTCATTTCCAGAAACCCTTCTAAAAGACTTCCAGATCAAAAACTATTTTAGAAACTAATATTGTCCAATAACCATAATATGATTATCCAAAACCAAAATATTCTAAATTCCTACACAAGTAATCTCCTCTCGTACAATGCGAATGAAATTATGACAAAATAATAATTACGATCATCACAAATACCATCACCTACGAATAATACCATCCTTAAAGCTACATGCACAATTGTTTAACACAGCAGAATACAAGCAAAGAAAAGAGAATGAATGAATGAGTGGCACTTAACAATCCAGATGGGTTGTTAAATAAATTTTAAAACTTTTACTCTACTTTGGGTCAACTCTTCCTTCCTTCCTTACGATCTCTCTACGCACTGTCAGAATATTGTTTGTACCGGTTTGAATAGACAATATGAGAATGCGTTCACTGCCCTGTCTTCTATCTTCTACCACCTTTTCCTTATTAGCTAAATACAAATATATGCATAATAGATGTATATAATATTATCTTCCTAACCAATTTTATGACTTATTTACTTTCTCACTTAAAACGTGCTTCATACTCCCTGGAACTATTTGTTTCAACCAGGGAATTATTCAGGAAGAGGATTTATCAAATTTACGTACCAGGTTGATGATAACTGATGAAGAAATATTCTTGACACTGCATTAAAGAATACTTACAAATACTGCGAATAATATGTTCAAGGACTATATTGGGTTGTTCTGTAGTGGATTGTGGGTGTCTCTCTGACTCTCAGGATGAAAGTAAACTAAAAAGAAGAAAAAGATCGAGAGTACAAAGTTACTCTCTTGTGTGCGATTGTGTTTGGCTCAGCTATATGTATCGAATACACATATCCACCCAACAAAACAGGCTCAATTACACCGACAAAATAAATTACGCTTGTACTTGTGTACCAGACCCTGTATAATACTACTACTTCCCGTCAAAAAAGCTCTCTCACTCTTCGGAGAAAAATACCAACCCTGTAATTCAAACTTGTGAGGTAGTAGTACTTTCAATGCGTGCAAAAAATTCCTTAATTCATGCAAATCCTTCAAGGCATTGAGAATTGCGATTTATGAAAATGTTTTTTGTATTGTACAGCAGGACAAAGTAGTGTTGTCCAGGTAGAGAGGATTATTGCTAAGAAATTCTACAATAATATGTTTAAGGTAACCTTTTTCAATGGATGTTTAACAAGTTATAATTTTTTGCGGGGACTCAGAGATAAGTCAGTGGGGGTACTTGGAGTTTCATCGTGTTGCCTTAAGGAGAAAAGATGGTTGGAGCCGTGTAGATGGATGAGAGATTGCAAATGGTGACCAGCTGAGATGGTCGTAAAAGGGAAAAGCAAAGGGAGAAAAAACCGTCTCTCGTAAATCTGCACAGAATGTTGCACACATCCATGCGAATCTCATCCAATCATCCACGGCCACTTTCCAAGAGAAATGATTGTCATAAAAGGAACCTGAATTCTTGAGACGTGGAGAATCAAGCTAATTTCTTTGGGTATTTTTTTATTTCTCCTTACAAAGAGGGAGAAATATTAGCGTTGCAACAAAAGACATAAAATACGTTGCAAGATTAAATAGGCAGTCGGGAAGACATTTACTTGAGATTTCCAGTAATCTTTGGCATTATTGTGAAATCCAGACGAGGCAAAATTTTAATCCGATTATTCGTAAACCTTAAAGATTCAGAAAATAAGTAGGAATTCACCAACAAAATGTAACTCAAGACGAGATGAGCTATAAACCGTGCAAGGTGTGCTGTTAACCTTTTATGGAGAAGATAATAATGATCTAAACGTGGCTAACCATGTACTAACTATCTTGCTAATTCTCTAGGATGACATGAATTGATTATTGAATGCAATACCTGTACAAAACTAATTCTATGTTCAATTTAATGCATTAATAAGGTATCCAAAGGTTTGGGTATAATACACTCACAGTTTAACTACAGTATTTCCTATTGGAACTAATCAGAGCAAATATCCCAAAGACAAACATCATGACGTGTACGAATTCCATCGGGAACTTCAAACCCTCAGGACAAGAAACTAACAAAAGTAACGAAATTGCAATTTGGCTAGAGATACGTGAATCTAATTTTGTCTTTGGTTTTACGATTCCAATTTCTCTGGTAGTTTTGCCCTTCTGTCTTTACGTGACTTCATTATTTATCTTTAGTGGGCTTTGCTGAATGCCAAAAAATAAAGTTTCTTGTGGTTTATACGGAGTGAGTCACCCCCTCCTCCCCTTAATCCATGTGAGATGCTTACCAACTAGCTCTGGCTACATTTAGACCTATATGATCAAACACACAATGAGGAGAGAATAATAATTGCATACCACTGCCAGAGCCAAGTTGAGCTGCTACTTCTGTAAAGGGAAAGTCCATTAAACTCCTATCACATAAAACCAGGCTTATTTGACTTGATAGTATCTCGCCATTGTATGTGTGTGTGTGTGGAGAAAGTTCAATTTAGTGTAATAAATGAAATCCACCCCATATTCAGGAGAAATAGAGATCTCCTATTCCCAACGATCTTCTGCTTGTTCGAAGGGGTATTCTCATTTAAGGTCTATAAATATAATCACAGTCCCTCTAACGAGCAAAATCTTCTGTGTGTATCCAACTCATACAAACTTTCCAGTGAATAATTGACGAAACATGTACACCAATATTTGCACTGCGCCCACAGGGTAGGAGAGTTCTGTTTGAGCTTAAAA